>QXVZ01006476.1:0-10858 GCA_008931825.1 Phallusia fumigata
TATAAATTGTACATTATGGTAGGGTACACCTAAAAATGTTTGCCTTTTCCTTAATTTTCGGCTGGCTAGGCTCTTGGGTCGAGACTGATTTCGCCGCGAGTACATTTACAGCGATGTGACCGTTTATTTGAGGTACACAAGGCGTCGGCACCAGGAGAACCGAGTGCCTTGATATGTTGTCAACTTGAGAAGCTTCTTGTGAATTCTTTTCCAAAACGGAAAAAAAAACACATCCTTTGTTGGACAACAATGACGTTCTCAGCCGGCGTCAGGTTTCGTAACAAGAAAAGCGAACGTCATTCATCATGATATCGTGGTTTTGCGCCCGAACAAAGTCTTTGTATTCACTAAAATTCGCACGATTTGCGTCAAATGCATGCAATCCTTGCTGCTTTTTGTCCCTATAGCACGATACATTACGACATTGTGAAACTCTTACGTGATAATGTTGCGATTAACATATCATTTGTCATTAATTACTGTCACGTGACGGAAAATTTTATCCCGACTGATATGTCGGTGCCTAACATGGCAAACGTCGACTGTTATAGCAACTTGCGTGGTATGTAGTCTTACAGTAAGTGCGCTGGTCCGGTCTTGCAAGCATCTGTAAATCTCATTCGAATTTGTTCAGGACTCGTTATTCACCTAACCGGGAATCGAGGTAGTCAAAAAAGGTCCAAATTTTCTTGCATTCTGTCACTTTGTATAAATCAGTTTTTAGTCAATGACACAGCAGAGACATTAGCAAAAGCCAAGAGTTGTGTGCTTTGTTCATAACGCGGGTTGGACCAAGTTTAGCAGTTACGTAAGTGGGTGGTGTTCGATCACCATTTCCTGTGATCCATTTCGAGCAGAGGCGTGTATTGCGTGGTCGGAAGGTTAGGGTTTAAAGCAGTTGGCAATACCGTGTCGTTTCATTCATCTAAAATACAGTGTTTCAACATTGTGAAGAATAGAAACGACGATTTTTTTATTTTATGAAGACACAGCATTAAGATCTGAGAACACAAGGCTATGGTTAGCATATTGAAGCGTGACTACATACAAACATACAAACAGCTGAAACAAATTGAAAAATGCTAGGCGCCACGGGTTGAGTTTAATTTCAAAGCTAGAAGTTTTAAATTATCATTCTCGAGTAAACGTGCATTTAAAAAGTCAAATCCAGAACGATTCGCGAGCATTAACGACGGCAGGACACTCTGGTGTGACGTAATTTCCCAAAGCGGAATTGCGAAAGAGACTCGTGATTCGGAAATGAGTCTGATGCATATTACAAATGATTTTAAAGACGAAGACGAACAACAAACAAACGCTTCTCCGTCAGTCAAAGTTAAGCAATTTCCCTTGAACCCAAAATCAATTCATCTAGCAAGCTTTTATCTGTCAGTGCTGGGGGCTGCGTGCATAAAGACAATGTTTGTCTCTGCGAAGTGCTAGACGGAAAAACAAAGCTTCAGAGTTGGCAGAGAAATGGAGGGTCCATGTATTTGAGAAACTCTAAAGGATAGGAAGTACATTTAAAATTTCGGTAGCGGATATGTCACGTAACTTCTGACTAAGTGTCTAAAAAACAAATACCGACCTTATAAGGTGATCAAGCGGTAGGTTTATGATATCCAAGTTATGTGCTAAATCTACAATAAAAACGAGTTACGTGCTTTGTGCTTATAACGAGTTACTTTTTTTGCTTCTCTGACAGAATTTAAACCGGTGACGTGTATAACAAAAGTGTTACGCTGGAAAAACTGATTCGCAGGTCTTACGTAACGTGTATCGTCTATAATATATCGGTCATGGGGCACATTTCCACCCAACAGGTATCCCGAATTTTCTTGCCTATCAGGATTCGACGGCAACATGCATTATCTCTAAATATTTTATGAGAGGTGCTTGCTGCCATAATACAGCGCGTTTCCCTGATAGGCGCAATGCGATCGCAATGACAGACAAAATGTGCCAGACGAAAAATTTAAGCAGGATTCAAACCAAAGTCAAGATTTTAAAGCCATTGTTACCCGTTAATTCACTTGTTTGTTTTAGAAAACCATAGAAAAAGAAATAGTTTTCATTTTTTGTTTTCCAGTATTAAAAAAACGAGAAAAAAAGTAAGTCATCATTTTTTTATCCTGACATGATGATTTAGAAACCAGCAAGCTTACTTATTAACCAGCAGTTTTTGGCAGCTAGGTGGCAGTGTGTAGAAAAGTTTGTTGGACCATATTTTGGGACACATTTTTTTGCTTTGAAGACCTCCTACAGTTAGGAAAGGATATAATGACTGGACCAAAAGCGCGTTGTTTGCTTCGTGGACAACGACATATCTCGTTTTTCTTTACTTGTCGTCCGAAATAAAATCGTTTACTGTGCATTTTTTGTAGGTGAAACACCATAGTAACTGCATACTGTAATAATGAAGTTGGTCCTCATTTTTTCCGTGGTCGTTCTAACTGGAATTAATGCCTCGAATGGTAGGTTAAATATGTTGTTTGTTACATAATATAAAGACGCTTTGGTTCTGCCGGTATTTTTCGCTTTAATTAACCTAGAAAATAAATTTGAGTGCAACCAAAATAACTGATCGGGTTAGTTTTGTGTATCAGCGACTGGACAACTTCAAGTTACTATATGTGAGTTTTTCTACTCAAAAAATAAAAAACTGCTTATTTTGCAGGACAAGTTGTGTGCCAAAGCGGCATGAGAACATCGCGCAACAAAGTGGTGCAGACCGACAGCTACATGGGAAGTGTCTGCCCTCCAGGTCGGATCTGTCAAGCAACGGTGCTTCAAAACGGCAGTGGCAATTCAAATATCGGTAAGTTTGTTTATAATATTGATTACAATGTATTTTTGTTCACTTCAATAAGGGCAAGTAAATATTTGTGGACCTACTACTTTTGTTCCCGTTTACGACAACGGCAATTCGAACGTGATTAAGTTTTGTCTGTTTAGATAATTTTCAAAAGGCTGTTTTGTTTCCTTCGTTAAGGGCAAGTAATTTTTATCGACTAAATCCTTTTTGGTCCCGTTTCATTGCTCGATTTTTGTACAAAATGAGAGTATTTAGCCTAATGAAAAAAACACAAGGCAACATGATCAGTGTGTTAAGTCATATTCTTGAAGTATTTTTTACTTCCGAGACCAAAAAGTGGAGATAATAGCCACTTTCTAGAAAACACCAGTCCTTAAAAAGCCAAAAGGTAGCAAAAATTTCGCCTTGTCACTCCTTAAGTATGTATGGTTAAAAAATTCCGACCGCAAATTAACGAACCATTTTTACAGACACTCTTGAACTTGGGAACTGTATCTCACCATTTAACACCCAGTCCTGTCCCCAAGCCCTTGCAGCACACATGCTGACTACAGTTACGTACAGCAACTGTTCAACATTTACTTGCAACCACTTTCTCTGCAATGCCCCATCGTTACCACTCGGATGTTCTAACAAAGAACTACCAGACGGTAGGTGTCGCCAAAGATCCTCTTATTTAACGAGGCTCGAACTTTGTACTTTTCTTTCTTGTAATTGTTTTGTGTTGGTTGCTGGCTCGTTTTGTCCTAAACTTCAAATAAACGCCAAACTGAACTCAGATGATTGTTAAAATTTTACATCATACCACATTTTTGTATTCAGTTTAATCATTCCCATATGAATAGAATGATTCTGTGATTTTTTTGGGGGGCTGTTTTTTGGGGGGGAATGTAGTATAATGTATTTTCACATTTTAGATGTTCAAGTTCTTCCCAACTGCACCCTTCGTCAAAGTTATACCATGGGCATGGATTGCATAGACCCCTTTTTTAAAGGACTTCCCTATTCCGATACAGCGCTATGCAAGTACGACTATATTAATTTGTTTTGCTTTTTATGAAAAAAATCTGTTTTGCATTTGTGGTGAAACGCTTAAAATACGCTCAAAGTATAAAACTCAATGTTGTATGATGAATTTCTCTGATCCAAAAGGTGAAGTACAGCGTCGGATGCGCTTTCCTGTCAAGATAATTTATAATACTGCTAAGAAAGAATGTATTTCTTCATGCGCAAAAACACTTTGCAGAAAGCTTAATGCCACAAGCAACTGTAGTAACAAATATCTTCTTTCTATTCAGGGCCAACATAAACTCTGCGATGTCTTGTGGTATCGGTCTTTTTCCGATTTGTCTTGCAGGGTATTGTCCAACCGTGCTTGACGTAGTACCCACAAACTTGCCTTCAACTTACCAGGTAAACGTGTATGACAGAAGAATACTGCTGTGTAGTAAAATTTTTCGTGGTTTACTTGTGTGCATTTAATTGAGAAGAAATTTGATGCCTTTCATAAAGGCAATCAGTACAGGCCGATTCACACCAGATGCGTCTACCGTTTTGCGTTTTTTGATCACGCGGCAAGCAGCGGGGCACCTACACCAGCCGGGACCACGGTCTATCTATCAAACATAAAACACTTTGGCCGTGTCTGATAGATAAACTTTGGTCCCGACTGTTGTAAGTGCCCCGCTGCTTGCCGCGAGATCAAAACACGGAACGCAAAAAGGTAATTTGTTTAAGACCGATTGCAGGGCGGTGTCGTTTAAACGTTAAATCGATTCTGTTTCAGATAAACGACTACTTAAAAAGTAGCAGCAAACGGCGTTGCTAAAATCAATCACCCTTTATTCCAATACAGATGATTATACAGCAAGCTGCAAACTATGACACGATCGACAAACTGATTGCCGTCCTTCCTGGTCTAAACGCCACCATGAAAAACGAGATCTTAAAAGCTATCTGCCTCCATAAAGATTCCATCTATCTCCAAAACATCACAGGGTTATACGACTCGTTGGGAGCAATGAACATAAACCTGACCTTCGTGAACCCAGTGTGCGACAACAACGTGATTGCCGATCTTTACTCATACGCTATGACTGAAATACCGAGCATCCTCAACGCAAAAAGCCACACCGAACTTTGCAAGTAAGAGTTGTAACTTTACATTAAATACTAAATATGTATTGATTCGCCAATGACTATAACCCAACGAGGGCAAATTTGCATCCAAACTTCCGAACTAATATCACATCTCCATGGGTTGTCGCTTTACCCACAGTCAGCAAGTTTGCATCTTGTGGCTGTCATCTCCTTCAAATGTCTTCTCACCATTTTTATTTCACAAAATTTGTTGACTTTACCAGTTAACTGCATCACGATTTTTACGTTTTAGTTCAATCTTAAAAATGAAGACATATGCTCTAAACGCGTGGAAAACAAGATGCAACAAAACCGCATTAATAGACCTGATTCGATCTGCGATGGGTCCTCTTTATTCTCCACTTATACCTGAACTTGAGAAGGGAATCAACATCGTTGAAAGTTTACTCGAAAGTTCGGAATTTCTCGGCTGCCCTGGTAAAAAACTTTTGTTACCAATAGTTTATCTATTTGTGAAACATTGTTAGGCTCATTTCAATTTCACAAGTTTTTTAACTGCAACTGCACGGCTTACAAGTATCAGAGGTAGTTGAAATAGGACACTATAAGTCGTATAAGACAGGAATAAAAACATTTTTTTTCCAAAAAAGTACCAGCTTTATTGCAGCAGCTTCGGCTCAGGTTGTTACGTAAGCACTTATATAACATGAGGTGTGTTTTTGTTATCAATTCCTAAATTCAATCTTTCACAGCCGGCTCTACGACAACTTCAGCAACTACGTCATCTACCGCATCCTCGACATCAAACACGACACCACCTTCGACCACCGCATCACCAGCAACCTCGAAGACAACTGATTCACCAGCAATAACCGCTGAGCCAACTTCCACCTTGGCAGCCACAACCACTTCTGGAACATCTGCAATGAAACAATATGTCCATTCCATACTTATCGGTGTTTTAACCGCTCTTACAGCAGTTGCCCTGTAAATTCTTTTTTGCAAGTTAAACAGTTTAAACAATCAAAGCTGCTTGTCTGACGTGAAAGTCTTTAAAATACAACAAACTATACCTTGATCCTCCAGTTGTGCCCTTCATGATTTTAGCGCCTGATAACGTCCTAACTTTGCGTTTGCTTCTGGTGTATAGGACTGTACGGGATTGATTATTCAGCAACATTTCAAGTAGCAATTTATTTTGAGCAATAAGAAAAAGAAAAACTTCAGCATATCTGCCAAATTGCGCAAAGTTACCAGAAGTTAAAGCTTACAGGTAACTGCGATATGCATCATAGATGGAACTTTCCCCTTTCATAAAAAGGTTTGCCTGATTCAAATAGATAAAGCTTAAATAAGACATACTGTGGAATCCATTTTGTTTTAGACAATAGCCCTCTTACCAACAAGTAGTGGCAAACAGCTTTGCTGAAATAAATCACTTTTTTTGCAACACAGTATGTTATCCCGCAAGCCACAAGGTACACAACAATCGACAAGATTTTCGGCTTCATCCCTGGTCTAAATTTCAACACACAAATCGAGATTATAAAAGCCGTCTGCCTCCATAAAGATTCCATCTATCTCCAAAACATCACAGGATTATTGAATTCCTTGGGTGCAATGAATATGAACCTGACATTCGTGAACCCTGTGTGCGACAACTACGTGATTGCCGATCTTTACTCATACGCCATTGCTGAAATTCCAAATATTATCAATGCAAGAACCCACAGCGAACTTTGCATGTAAGTAGGATAATATCTGCAATTCCTTTTAAACATATTTTCTTGTCAAGCCCATTTTAAGTTGGTGTATGCATATGTCGGAAATGACTGTTGCCCAGCGCTTGTCGTTTCGACGTGTGCCACTGAACTTTGTTTGCCTACGCTATAAATCGCCACAACTATAGAGAGTTTGCCGCACCCTGTGGACTTTATAAACAAAAGATACCAGTTTGAACAGAATAGTATTGATAAAAAAGTGACTGCCTGAGAACTTGTACATATTATGCACAGATGATGACAACAGCGATTGCCTAAACGTTTGAAGTTAAATGTATTTACTATATACGAGCTCTTGCAGGAATGCTGTTAATTGTTCTATTTTCATTTATAACTGGACTGACTTCTTCCGAAAAAACTTAACATTTTTATTTTCGACACTTGTCGAAAGGTTTGCAAAAAAATGAATGCAATGACTATATGCAAGTTCTGTTTTTAATTGTTGAATTTCCTTTCACATTTTTGATTGACTTCTCCAAAAAAACGAATCGTTACCACTTTCATTTTTAACGCTCTAGTTCACTCAACAAACTGAAGACATTTGCCTTGAACGCGTGGAAAACAAGATGTGATAAAGCGGCAGTGATCGAACTTCTTCGATCTGCGATGGGTCCTCTTTATTCTCCACTTGTACCTGAAATCGAGAAGGGAATTAATATTGTTGAGAGTTTGCTAGAAAACTCGGACTTCCTCGGCTGCACTGGTAATAAAACTCATCAGCAAGTTTATGTCTAGTGATAAAGTTAATTAACCGGCAATAGTTTACACCGTTTGTGAAATAACAGTGTTAAGCACATTCCACACAACCGGCTTGTTAGTTCCAGCGATGGGTGGAATGGCACACTGTAAGTAATACCACACAGGCTTGCAAACTAACAAGATAAGTTAAAAACTGGGAAACATAAGACACGGATCTGTCCATAACTTGGCATGTCTGGTGCAACTCCTACTTATTGTATCATTGATGATGACATTATGGCCGAAAGCGTTAATGAAGAAAGCACGTCCCTCATAAGAATTATTTGTGCCGGTATGTTACTGACATAAGTCTAAAACATTCTTGCAAAGCATTTTACGATTTATTACGACACCATCTATTCGTATTACAATAACTTACCTATTCAGTTATAACAACGGGTGGCTTGTTTGTTACAAACTTCAGACAACAAACTTTAAATTTCTACAGCCGGATCTGCTACATCATCCCCGACATCAAGCACTGCGCCACCTACCGCAGCATCGCCAGCAACTTCAAATACATCTCCTGTAGCCTTGAAGACAACCGATCCACCAACAACTGATTCACCTGTAAACACAGCATCATATCGATGTATCTCACAATATATTTTCTGTACACTTAAAGATTCTTTGGATGAACCCCAACCATGAATGTGTCGTCTTGGAGCTGTAAATATGTCAACTTGAAAAGTATATTCATGGCTCAGAACCATCTTTGTTATCAAAGTCCATAACGTCGTAGAATGTGCCTGGTTTGGATTTGTAATTTGTACAAGCTTCAAGTGCATTTTAATGTATCGTGCACATCATTTTCTGAAAAGTTCATATTATCTTCCCTCTTTTTCATTTATAAATTTGTGGCCTTGTAACCATACTTACATCGAAATAAAATTTATGTTCATGGCTCTAAACCACCTTTGCCGTTAACAAATAATTTTGCGAGATGCAACTTTAATCTTGACTAACATTGAAGCAGGCCGATTATAAATCATAACTTCCGCGATATTTTGTCGAGGCAACCCGAATTTTTTGTTGATACAGAAGAAATTGTTGGTTTTGCATATCGGCCGCAATTACACAGTTGTCCTCGAATAATCAGTAATAAGTAAACTGTAGAATTGTTATAATAATTATAGTTTTAAACTATAAACCAAACCAATGCAATCCAAAAAGCAGCAGCAAAGTGTACATTGACTTGGTACGAGAAAGGTCATTCAAGGTGAATATCGAAACGTGGTAACGTCAAAAGTGGGTTTTTGTTTGTATGGAACTGGAACTGCCAAAGTGGTAACAGAAGAGTTATTCTTGCTCGACGACCCCAAACAAAACTGCAACTTGCAGGTTACTAGCTGATATATTGTCGAAATTTGTCTGTATGGAAGGTTAAATCTTTTAGACCTCTATCAGTTCCCGCAATGCTTTGGTACCTGTGCGTCAAATATAATATTAATGATTCCGTTAGGAAGTTGCGCATACTGTGAATTGATGCACTGGGAATTCGGAATATAAATACCTAGCGAGGAAAGTTTTGTTACGTAACGGCTAAAGGCAAAATATATGACAGAACAGCCACTTTTACAAACCATAAATAAACCACAGACCAACAGCTCACTAGAAGATTATTAAAATTGGGTAAATTATAAACTCATTGTACCTGTGCCGTAAATGGCATTGTGCACCCAATACTGTTTGTGGAAATCAGAAACATGGCGTTCCACATACAGACCAAAACTCTGATCGGAATTTGTTATCAGGACTATTCGGGTTAAAGCCTATGAACAAATATATTTGTCAATGTTTTGTGACTAACATGAATTTACCTGATAATTTTGCGACTTAAAGCACTTGGCGAGTTTGCTGTTATTTTAGAGTCATCTGGTGCTGCTTGGGGTCGCAGAAAGTCCTTTGTTGGCCCAGAAGAGGACATCCCGAACCGTAATCAAGTTTCGTACTGAGAAAAGCGAGCGTCATTAAAACGTGAGTTTTGCTTCAACGAATCCTTTGAATTTATCAAGAGCCGCACGTTTTACGATGAAAGCGTGCAAGCCGGGATGTTTGTTTTTCAAAATTAAAAAAAAACTTAAAATAAAAAAAAACAAAGTATGCACCCACCTACCAATAAAACAGTTTAAGGTCATGCCTCATTCAATGACGTCAAAAAATATTTTGTTTTATCCGAAGACACAGTTCTGTTTCAGTTCTTTAACACAACGGTAGTTATTTTAAATCTTGCTTTAAAAACAGGAAAGAGAAATAACCTAGCAAAGACAATTTGTTTAGTTTAGGCAAGAATCTGGTCGTTGCAATGATCGTCTTCATTTCGACAGAAAAAAATGCGCGTCAGATGAAAACTCATTTTGTTCCAAGTACTTTCTACAGCGACGTGACTGCTGATTTTCGGCCCGCAACGCGTTGCTCGCACGACTGCAACTTTCCCAACAATAATTGAACAAACTTAACTAAGTTCCTTGTTATGTTGTAAAGCTTTGTCGAAAACGGGAAAAATCCTTTGTTGGATATGAAATGACGTTTCGAGGTGTTATTAAGTTTCGTACCGAGAAAATCGGGTCCATTTCCTTATTGTGGGTTTTTCGCCTGGGCTAATCATTGGGTTTTTTAAAATCTGCATGATTTGAGTCTAAAGCATGTTGTTATCCACAAATACAAAAATTTAAAAAAACAATTGCAAAAATATACCCACCTACACTTAAAATGGCCTTGTNAAAAAAAAACAATTGCAAAAATATACCCACCTACACATAAAATGGCCTTGTCCCCTTTCAGTGCCTCCGGGACTAACGTCAAGAAAGATTTGTTTTCTCCGCAGGGCCAGTTACGTTTCAGCGTTTTAATGTAACAGAAACAGCGGTCACTTAGCATCTTACATTTAAAACAAGGAAGAGTTATACCAGGACAAAGCCTTATCATGTTGAAAAGGCATGGTACACCGCCAGGTCGTAGCAATAGATTATTTATTCCACAGACAAAAATCAGATGGAGACGTGGGCATTGCCAGGGTGGGGCAAAATAGGCCAAGCCTTTCCCCCCAGTTTATAAATTGTACATTATGGTAGGGTACACCAGAAAATATTTTCCCGTCATTTCCCTTAATTTTCGACTGGTTAGGCTCTTGGGTCGAGACTGATTTCGCCGCGAGTACTTTTACAGTGACGTGACCGTTTATTTGAGGTACAAAAGGCGTCGGCACCAGGAGAAAAGTTCCAAGAAACAATAAACAAACATAACTGAGTGCCTTAATATGTTGTCAACTTGTGAAGCTACTTGTGAATCCTTTTCCAAAACGGAAAAAAACACATCCTTTGTTGGACAACAAGGACGTTCTCAGCCGGCGTCAGGTTTCGTAACAAGAAAAGCGAACGTCATTCATCATGAAATCGTGGTTTTGCGCCCGAACAAAGTCTTT
>QXVZ01006487.1:0-12852 GCA_008931825.1 Phallusia fumigata
GTTCTTTATTTTTGTGCGGTTTCGTCATTCCCAGCCATTTATGCCATAAAACCCGATACTACTTTGGAATCGGTTTGTATATACATACATATATACGATACATAAAAATAAATATAAACGCATCAATTTTATAACGAGAATAAACGACAGTAAAAATATACAAGCCTATAAATTGGTGTAAAATATTTCGACATTGCAACACTTGCCAGTATTATCATATCATCATCATCATCGGGTACAAAAAAACAAAACAAGGAGTATCAATTGCTTTCCGTAAACGGCAGAATGCAGCGTATGATTAAGTGAATACTCTTAATGCAAACATTTAAAACCATGAATTGTGTACCTGGGAATTTTTTGTTTGATCAACCCTACAAGCCAGTTGTAGTAAGAAACATATTGAAAGCATAAACATCCCAAGGTAGCTAATGTATCTTTAACCCCAGCGCACCAGCAGTATTCTAAAGCAAATACCCTTGGATACGCTGTAATTCATCGCATTTTCACAGCATTGTACATGCATTCCAATATACCTAACCCTAACCGTAACACTTTAGCAGATAAAATGCATGATTTTACCCCATGGGTCGCTATTGGGATTCATCAGGATAACGAAAACGATTTTAACATGCAACCAGGGCAGTGTTGCTTATCCGAAAAGATTTAGCAAATGTAAGGTTTTATGCCGTCGACAGTTTGTAGAAGCAGAACGGTCAAGTTTGGGCGACTGCTGGTATTTGGATGTGCGCTCTGCTTGTTATAAGACGTGGGTGCAAGCTGCAACATTTCACTTCACTTCATCAAACAACAAACCACCTGCTCGTGCTGCTTCGCCAATTTTACTTCCCCCACACTTCCACACTACTTTAACAGCAACCTATTTTTTGGTGCCTGACCTTTTCTTATTTGGGCGGAAAACTCACCTCGAATCGCCGCTGATTCCGGAAAAGATCCCGGGGTCGGACCGTTGACCGGAAGCGTAATCGTCCTGCAACAGCTGGTTGAGGTCGCGTTGCGCCCGAAGCTCGTCTTGCAGCGCTTGCATGGTAAGTTGGGAATGCTGAAAATATACATTCGGACGTCAGGATATATAGTTACTAAGACTTCATTAGAGAAATATTGGAATAGCAGCTACAAAGGTGTTTCTGCTTACTAAGTGAACCACGAGAAAACAGGATCAGGCCTTTTAACCGAACGGGAAAAAAACAGCAACCGAATATCCAAGTGTGATTTACGCGACGGCTAAATCCACGGTATACAAAAAAATCGTTTAGGCATTCTGATAATCTATCTTGGAAAACTCCACTGTACTTCCAAGTTCCAGTTTCGCTTCGGTTGGGACAATAGGCTGATATTGCAACCTATAGCGTACTTCCTCGCTACAGCGAGTCGGCGGTTTTGGTTGAAAACAAAGCTCTGTGGGCTGGAAAAGACCCACAATCCTGTAGCGGGTAACCAACAAAAGTGTGAACGAACATTACTGTAAACCAATTTTGACCCCACGCGAAACACAGGAAGGTTGGGTAGCACTGGACTAGGCCAATTGATTTATCCCTAGAGATAGAAAGCGGTCTTTGGGGGAATATTTAGAGCACAGTTTCCTAAACTAGGGGTCGCGCAAAGAATTTTGAGGGTCGCGATTACAAAGATTTTTCCCCAAATGGACGTAATTGTCGCCTTTTTGAACATTCGCCTTGATATAATGTTTGAAGTTTTCTGACATTGTCAGGTTATAACGCAAAGTAAACTAACATTTGATTTTTATTTCTAGTAGTACTTTTTCAACATAAGATATGTTTTGAACTGTTTTTTTTTCGTCAAACGTTAAGGGTCGCGGAAAAATTTTCGAAATTAAAAGGGTCGCAGACCCAAAAGTTTGGTAAGCCCTGATTTAGAGTACTGTCACATTTGCTGTGGATAAACATATACATGTAACTACTTCACTGTTTTCAGGAAATTGCGATCGCAACAAAAGATTGACCAACACTCAAAACCCGTAACTCGTTCTTCGCCTCGTGAAAATCGGATGAATCAAAATGAGGAAAGTGGTGATACATGGAACGCGTGCAAATGACGTTTACGGGCCCAGCCGTTCCACGCGCGCCCCAGTAAGTGATGTTAAGCAAAGGTGAATCACATTTACGCACTCGCAAAGCATCGAGTACGAACGTTCGACCCGTTTCCCATATGAATTATTCACAAGATCCAAAATCTTTTGAACGTTTGTGATCGATGGCCCCTCGACCACATTGACCTAAACTCGCCTGGGTTCGTCCGTGCTGACAACAAAAACGGAGAAAGACGAATCAAATTTCACGTTATTTCACCAAATTTATGTTTTCCATATTACGTTTTTTTGGACCAAGCATTAGTAAGTTTTTGCCGCACTATTAAAAAAGTTATATGTTAATCACCTTGCATACCTGCCAGCTTGTATTTTACTTTTTGGGTTTTAAAAGCTCTTAGCATAAGGTCATCGTGTCATCATCGTAACAGAGAACAGGCTTAATGGTGGGTTATCTGATCTTTTTCAAGCTTCGACCATAAGACAATACCGTATCTGACATAAAGTCTACAACAACAAAACAGCCAACTGGTCACGCCCACTGTACGCCCCCTTGGGTGACGGTCAGCGCGAATGACGTGGTGGGTAGGGTTTAGGTGGAAAAGTCGGTGCCTGGTCAGCTGCTGGCCAGTGTCACATGACCGATGACCTGCGCGCCAAACTGATTGCACAATGCTTCTTAGAAAACGGGCGTTTTCCAGTTTAGACTCTAAAGTCTAGGCCTTTTGAGGCAAGGACGGGCTTTACTTGCATCGACGTTACAAAGTCGAAAAAACACTGGCCAATCTCCGAGATGCTTTACATTCGCCAAAAGCTTTTTACGCTTGCAACACATTGTTTTGTTTAAATTTGGAGCTTCCCGAACTAGGGGTCGCGCAACAAATTTTGTGGGTACAGCAGTTTTCCGCAAAGTGTTGTACATGTAAAATTTATATTAGTTTTTTTTGCTTTCTAGTAGTACTCAACAAATGGTATGTTTTAAACCGGTTTGGTAAAGCCCTGATTTAAACGACACAGCGATTTTTGACCCAGTCCAGATCAGTTCATTTTCTCACACTTACAGCAGAACCAGGGCAATTCCCAACTGTGCACGGCAAAGTTGCATGGTGACCAGCACATCTGCATGCAGAGTCGTCAGTCTACACGCGTAAGGCACACATATGACGGTGTCGAAAAGCGTCCACAAATATCCTTCACCGTCAACAACGTGCGGCGTTTGCGAAACACGACTGCCTTGACTCACCGGGCAGTGATCAGCGTAATGCAGAGTCGAGACATGGGCCCATGCAGGGATCCGTAAGCGACCGCACAATGCAAATGGCTGGGAGGGCTGATTTCGGTTCCCGGAGAAAAGCTTTGTGATATTTACGTTATTGCTGATTGGGGTTTCGTTTTTTAAATGCCCGTAAACAAAACTTATTTCTCGCCTAGACGTAGTAAAGGTATTGTTTAAAGTTTAGAAAAATTGGGCACGAAATTACCCTGGCTTATTAACGGACCGGAGACAATGGAAGAAGCATCACGCGCAGCTACTTCTGTTTCGCACGAAATATTAAACCCATTGTTTTATATTTTCGATTCGATCCATAGAAGCCCAGCATAAGCTTAATGCGAACTCAGGGTTTTAAAGCTAAAAGGTTTTGTTGAATCGTCTTCAGAGACACGTTCTTTCCCATCGAAAATGTGCTGGGGTCGGCCCTTTACTAATGTATAGCGTAATTCAAAAGTCGACTGCACACATGTTGGCTGGTGAGGGGCCAAATTAATCTTAACAAACTGAATTTGACTAAAACGCGTCTTGCGTCAAAGGCAGAGAGTTGAAACCGCAAGTGATTGAACGTCCATTAGTTCTTGGTGTCCGGTATACTTCCTACAAACCCAATTGAAACCAAAACGGAACACACAGAGCAAAGGGGTAACCAGTTTAAATACAGTTCAAGCGGCCATTCGGTTTTGTTTCTTTATCAAACGAACTGCAGCTGCGGAGGTGACAAGGTGACGTCACCTTCTCAAAGACAGGTCACCCTGACGTCACGACACAGAAAAACACCAGAGAGGGACGGAAAAACTTTCTGAACCCAATCCATCAAGACCCAAACATCGACAGCGCCTCTATTTCGCGACAGTTAATTAGCTCCCAGCTCGCACAGCTATTATTGTTCAGCAGTTTAATTTCTGGCCGATAATTAAACGCATAAACGATGAACGGCTGGTGGTCGTTGGCGTGGACGGAAATAGAGACGTTACGAATATTACACCCCCAACTTCTTGTCATAAAGTTATATATTTGTTTCCTGAACTGGTAACTTCATAAAAGGGCATGTAGATTACTGTTTGTGTGGCAGACGTTTCTAAAGTGTGTGACGTTGATTAAATGTGATATTATGGTCATGTGATTAACACCAAATTTTATTTACATAGTATTAGGGATACTGGACGGTTTGGGATATTATTATTCAGTGCTAATTTGAGCAACAAAAAATTTATATATGTTAGTATAATTACCACTGTCATGTGACATAGTATTCATATTTTAGAAGTTCAAACAACTAATAAAAAATTTCTGAGGTCACAATGCATTTATTTAGAGAAATCGATAAACATAAGCTTTGAAAAATAGTTCAGTTTAAAATGTGCTTTTTTAACGTGAATGATGAAATTAAGCGATGATGATAAAACTTGTTTTCTTGGCTTTTATAAACAGCATTTTCATCTGCTAACATTGTTGTTAATTTATTTTTACACAGCCTTCTACCTGGTTTTCGTCTTGCGCAACTTTCAGTTGTTCCCGGAGCGCAAGAATTCGGATGCTTTCCTCTTTTCTCAGCGACCTCTCCTTCTTCAGCTCAGGACTCCAAAACGTCTTGATGCTGTTCATGTTAGATTGAAGCTTGCTCTCCTACAAAGCAAAGTTACGATATTCAGAGCCAAACTTTGCTACAACTAATGTCAGAAAAGTTTCAATCAAAATGTAGTCAAATTTTGTTAGTGTGAGCGAAGTATTGAGAGGAAATGGTCCGTTAAAATAAATGTTGGTACTTTTAGGTCAATCTCTCTTCTTAGAGCTTCATTTTCTTGTTGGAGCTGCAGGATGTAATCACTGCCACTGTATCTTTTTCTCTCGTCTGTAAAAAAATTAATCAAGATTTTAAACACATGAAGAGTAGTTAACGTTGTACTGATTTGGGGATTTGATTATTTTTTAACTGAAACAAGGTCTCATAACTCTTTGACTACTTTGCACATACAAATTATTATGTTCTGATGCAACACAACAATGAAAAACTCATTGTTTGACAATGTATTTCCCCATTCAAGTTTAGTGATTCAGTTAACAACTGCATGAATGACTAATGACACATATTCAATTTTGCGTCATAGCCAGNACACAACAATGAAAAACTCATTGTTTGACAATGTATTTCCCCATTCAAGTTTAGTGATTCAGTTAACAACTGCATGAATGACTAATGACACATATTCAATTTTGCGTCATAGCCAGTTATATACCTGTTCCTGGCCCATTCACTTGCAGTACACTGCTTCCTGCAGTCTGACCGCCACTTCTCCTGTCCACAGACGGAGAGTCGGATGTCTGGCCATTGGATGACGTACTGTTGAGATTTATGGTAGCTGAGGAGAGGTTTGGAGTTGAAGCCATTATCGACAGTCGAGCCCTTAAGAATATAAACAGAAATACAATTTTTTTAATGTTAGTAAAATCATAGTAGAAACAGTTATGTTGTAAGGCAACTGTTATTCCAACAACTAATTTGCTTTTTTATGTTACAATATTTACAATATTTTACTTGTTGGGTTTTAAAAGCTCTTAGCATAAGGTCATCGTGTCACCATCGTAACAGAGAACCGGCTTAATGGTGGGTTATCTGATCTTTTTCAAGCTTCGACCATAAGACAATACCGTATCTGACATAAAGTCTACATCAACAAAACAGCCAACTGGTCACGCCCACTGTACGCCCCCTTGGGTGACGGTCAGCGCGAATGACGTGGTGTGTTACAATATTTTACATCAAATGTGGTACCCAAAATATTTAACAGTGCAAAGAGACTAGAATATATTGCTGTAGTAAACTAATGCATTATCGGGTTTGTCAACCGGAGACTATTTAAAAAAATGTTCTTCAGGGAAACCCACCTACGTCTGCCAGGACTGGAACTTCGGTAGGCTGAGAGAGAATTTAGTCTTCCGAGAGTTTTGGAACGCCCCTTTCCCTCGAACTGGTTGGCATAGGATGGCCGTGTTGTGTAGGCAGCATTTAGTGACTGTTTGAAAATCAATCACTTTTACAAACAACAAACACCCTGTTGTATTAAAAACAGGAAAAAGCAAACACAACATTTAAATGACTACATGCAACATGTGTCTGGCAACAGCAAACACCCATATAATTTGCAAAAATTCCTAAGAAATATTATAGATTGAAATGTGAAAATACTACTTCTCTTAGCAAATGAGATTGGGGTATGATATTTTGTGAAAGAAAGTTGTGCAACATCCATTGTGCAATTATCCTACATACTGATGAAAGTAAAGTATATTTGGAAATTTCTTGGAATCTAAAAATAAATTGTGTGGCAACTGGCATTAACAACTTTTTAAATTACTTGAAAAACCATCTACTGACATAAAGCAAAGAGTATGGAAACAACAACAGAACAGGAAGCTTTAATTCATTTCAATGACATCACAATCAACCTCGTGTCTTCTTTTCCGGCCAGCAGCAACGACGTAATTAAACACAACATAATCAAAACAGTGGCGGCACAGAGCCAATTGTGCTATGACTAACTGCACTACATTGCACAAGGAATAGTGGTAGCGAAAAAAGGGGACTTATGCATGTCATGTTGACAAGAGGTTATAACACCGCCATGGAGAATGCTGCCATAAGTTAGAGCTGGTATGTGACAACATACATCAGAAATTGCTAGGTCAAGCAAATTTTTTTGATGGTCTATTTTTAAATTGCTCGAAAGCTGTTTAAGAAAAAGGTTTTTTGTCCACATGTAGATACAAGATAAGGGACCACATGTAAGTAAAGTGCAGTGGCAAAGAAGGAAGAAAAACAGCTAGTCAACAAAACAACCTGTTCGAGAGCAGAGCAAACAATTAACCGACAGGCAATGTCCTGTTATTTATTGGTAGAGATAAGACAGCAAGGTGATGGCAAAAATTATTGATTACAACGGGAAACATACTTTCAGATGATAAGTCTTTTATTTATAAATGTAGGTCAAATGACAGCACACAAATAGACAGCTAGTTTTGACAAGCTGCCAATGTGAGAGACCTATAGTGTTTTTTGAGCTGCATATTTTGATTTTTTACATTTAGAAAATGTCCGTTTGGTTACAAAATGCAATATAATTTAGGGAAATATAATAATTTGCTAATGTATCAAGTGAAAATGTTTTGATATTTTTTAGATTTAAGAAAGTATTTTTTTATTTTGTGTGCATTTATGTATGTTGCAATTATACAACCTAAAAAATTGCAAAATTAAAAGGACTGTGTGACAATGAATTCTACCCCAGTTGCAAAAATATTTGGTCCAATCAGTAATACAAAGATGAACACAACAACTCTCGCAAGTGAAAATATGGTCGGCATCCAATACACAGAAACACCAGGTAACAAGATATATTTAGCTGTGTGAATTTTGTTATTTTTTTAATTAATTCAGATTTCTAATTTTGGAAACCTTCTTCCTAATGCCAGATTCTGTGGGGAATATTTTGATAAAATCTGTTACACAACTGTGCATTCCATGTAAAGGCCTTTTTAGAATATGCACAACACATGTGCTTGCCCACACACTTCCTGTTTCCGTGGCAAATTATGTGCGTCACAAAACATGTCTAATAGGAAGTGAAATCACTGTTTTAAAATCTGCCACTCTGTTCAAGTTACTACCAACGTATATATTAACTTGTTGATCACCACCATAACATCTTGTCAAACACAACCTATTTAAAATACACAGTTAATCCAATGGCAAATTAGAATTTTGGGGTATTTTGTCTAACAGGAGACTGGAGGTATATGGCCGTGTTTTTCGGATTCCTTGTTGCTGTGCTCGGGGCAGGCGGAAATGGACTTACTGTCTGGGCATACGCAAGAAACAAAAACCTACAAACGTCATTCAACATTCTCATCGCCAACCTATGCCTGGTGGAACTGGTATTTTCAGTTGTGGTGATTCCCCTTACACTGCCTGGCTTCATAACCGAAGTAAGTTACAGGAGTTGTTTATCTCATGTCACGTTAAATTTGCAACAGGCTGATTTTCTTAAACCGTGCGACCAAGGTGACACTTTACAGCCACTAAACAATCAAACCCTTACTTTCTATGAAAGGGCATTGTGCAATTAAATGACTAGCACTACTGGCATCTACTCTCCGTGATAAATAACTCTTGTTGGTCTGTTGAGGCAATGACCTAGGTTCTAGCCTGATAAGATGAGACTACACTTGATATGAGACTCCCAGGCTCCAGGCATTAATAATTCACAGGTGAAAAAATCTTTGCAAGCCGCCAAATGGTTAACTAGCACAGTTGTGGCANAGAAACACCAGGTAACAAGATATATTTAGCTCTGTGATTTTTGTTAATTTTTTAATTAATTCAGATTTCTAATTTTGGCAACCTTCTTCCTTATGCCAGATTCTGTGGGGAATATTTTGATAAAATCTGTTACACAACTGTGCATTCCATGTAAAGGCCTTTTTAGAATATGCACAACACATGTGCAAGCCCACACACTTCCTGTTTCCGTGGCAAATTATGTGCGTCACAAAACATGTCTAATAGGAAGTGAAATCACTGTTCTAAAACGTTTGCTCTGTCCAGAAGTTAATACCAAGGCATTAGCTTTCTTATCACCATTTCACACAACTACTTGTCAAACACCACCTATTTAAATTAATTAATAGAATGGTGAATATTTAAACTTTTTCACAGGAGACTGGAGGTATATGGCCGTGTTTTTTGGATTCCTCGTTGCTGTGCTCGGGGCAGGCGGAAATGGACTTACTGTCTGGGCATACGCAAGAAACAAAAACCTACAAACGTCGTTCAACATACTCATCGCCAACCTATGCCTGGTGGAACTGGTATTTTCAGTTGTGGTGATTCCCCTTACACTGCCTGGCTTCATAACTGAAGTAAGTTACAGGAGTTGTTTAACCCATGTCAGGTTGAATTTGCAACAGGCTGATTTTCTTAAACTGTGCGACCAAGGTGACACTTTACAGCCACTAAACAATCAAGCCTTACTCACAAAAGAGCATTGTGCAATTAAATGAATAGCACTACTGGCATCTACTCTCCGTGATAAATAACTCTTGTTGATCTGTTGAGGCAACGACCTAGGTTCTAGCCTAGATGAAACTACACTTGATATGAGACTCCTAGGCTCCAGGCATTAATAATTCACAGGTGAAAAAAATCTTTGCAAGCCGCCAAATGGTAAACTAGCACAGTTGTGGCAACTAAGCAATCATGAAACAGCAAAACACACATTTTCCCAGATAATGATTCTGACTCCAAAACACCTTTGGTGACTGGCCTTATTGTATCGGTTACTAATTGCCCATGATTTAAAAGCCAACAATAATCAATAATTTGGCCTGAAAAGATGAACATTAGGGAGGCATTATGGAAAATCAATAAATCACCTTTTTTTACCATGAAGCTTTCAAAATGAGAGATAGTGTATGTTTACATACCATTTGACACTGACAAAAAATCTTGATCATTCTACTGACCAAGCTCCAAATGTGTTTTTTATTCAGTTAAACTCACAGTTTGCATTTCTATGTTATAGGAATCAGTTTATCCTGCAGGATTCTGTTCATTTGTGGGATATCTTTACTATTCATCCCTCGCTTGTTCACTGCATAATCTTGTAGCAATTGCAATCAACAGATATATAGGAATCGTAAAATCAGAAGTGTAAGTTGAAAACACAGAAATGCAGAATTATTATACCACTCTTAATACATAACCATTACTACCTGGATCTAACTAACGAAACACAAACCTAACAAAACAAGTGTTCTGTACGCTAAAAAAATTTTTTAAATTACATTTTTTGAAAAAACCTTTTCAGTTATTTGGCCTAGACATGTTACCAATAGAACTAAAATACATTCCCTTTTCTTTGAAGCTGCATAACAAACTTACAAACATGTAATATTTTTACAACAGATATCAGCGCCTTTTCAGTGGTCGGCGGCTAGCAATATGTATTGCAAGTATTTGGATAACCGCACCAGTTCTCTACCTGCCTGTTATAATAGGTAAGTTCTCCATATTCCAAATGATCTAGATAAAACTGTTTGATCATAGATAGTGATAAAATTGCATCCAGCTAGTGTAAACCAAAGGGCTTTTGACTTAACATTTTTTCTAACTATATAATTGCTAATGACCCACTTATAATTTGTACAAAAACATATCACAATAAAAATGCAGCCAAATATCACTCCCACTTTGCCACTTAAACTGCCACAAATAAGTTTATGTAGGTTCTGTATCCAATCAAAGATATTTTATGATAAATATTCTTGTTGGCATCAAAAAACTATTCACACAAATATTGATTTTGCAGGAGGCGCAATATCTTGGAATCCTGAATCACTAAGATGTGCCATAGGGGTTGCTGCGACTTCGGATGCTGTTCAGTATGTTATTTCAAGATACATGATCTAATTCTAAGAGAATGCCTGTGGCTATTGTGAAAATAGATGCTCTGATAAACATGCCTGACATAGACTCGAAATTCTTTCAAACAAAAATCATGCTAATCAGGCCACAGAAATGCTGTTGGTGATGCATGTTAAATGTCAAACGCTCCCGCTAAAGTGTAAAATTGTTTTAACCAGGTGGTACAACATGGCACTGAACATCGTATTTCAAGCTGTTCCACTTATTATTCTCATCGTCGTCTATACTGCCATTTTTAAAAAAGTCAAAGAAGTGCAGATGAAGTTGAAACATCATGAGAAAGCGAGTTTTAGGAAAACATCATCCAAAACATTTAAAGGTAACATTTCTTTGGTTGCTGTTTGAAAGTCAAGCAAGCCTAAAACCTTTTAAGGTGACTTTTCACCGAAATCTTCGGTGGTTTTATAAGCTACACAATTTCAAAGGAAAAGCATCCTTGATTAATAACCATTACATTAAATCTATGTTAATAGCTATGAATTACTATGTCATGTTTACATTGCAGCCAGTATATCAGTATCAAAGTCAGCGAAGTCTGGCAACACAAGCGATGACACGGGGGACGAGTTCAAACCATCAAGTTTAATCGAAGGTGTGGGTCAAGGCTTCAAACCAGTAGTTGGTAAGTGAGAAATCCAAATATTGTCACAGCTGGTCCTGTTTGTTTTGGCAAATATTTTGTCACAGCATATAAATTCCACTAATTTTCATGGTATGGTTTTGTTTGCAGGTGATAAAAGCAGCAACACTGGGCCTAGCGATTCATCGCACGCTGCACATGATGAGAAAACGTCACCCACCAAAGCTCCACTTTCCCCTATTGAACCAGACTACAGTACCTGTCCAACTGCTTCTGAAGATGAGGAATCGGGCAGAGACAGCCCTGTTCCAAAGCCCTCAACGAAGAAAAGGAACAGTCTGTGGACAATTCTAATGAGAAACAGCCAGAAAATTCCAGCTGTGGACAGCTTGGCAGAGAGGGAAATGACAGGTACAATCAGCAACAGCTCCGACCACAACTTGTCTGATGACGAGGGTGACACCACTTCAAAACTGCACACAGAAAATGAAAGAGAAGAAAACCAGGTTGAATTGAGAGAAAATAGACTGCAAATCAAAGACATGCGTCGCAAGAAATCTTTAAGTGCTCCAACACTTCCAAACCTTGACTTCTTGAATGTCTCAGCTGCAAATGTTTCCATGAGCATTGCAAACAGTCCTGGTAAGATGAAGTTACAAGTGAACAACCTGTCCGAAAATGACATGTCTGACACTGAAGGCAGAATGATCCGAACTAGGTCAGCTTATTATCAGCGCAATGGAGATGTACCAAAGTCGGCTAGTCAGAACGATGTCAGTCCTTTAAGGACCAACACATCCTGGTCTGTGCGATTGCATTCCAAAAAGAAGGAACCTGCGTACGACAGCGGAGATGAGATTGTCCCCAGAAGCAGAGTGGGCACAATTGCAAGAAAGATTCATGACCGAAAGACTAAGGCAAACAGAAAAGAACGAAAGCGAAGACAGAGGTTAGTAAATCTTCTTTCTTACCAAATATTTATTTGTTTGTACATAGAATATAATTCAGCAACATCCATTCAGATATATTTCTCCATTACTCCAACCACAATTTGTAATGACAGTATTTTTCTATTTTTAGACAAAGAATGCTAAGAAAGAAACATGCTCGAGAGCGCCAGCTAGTGTACAGCAGTTTGACCATCTGCATTGCATTTGCCTTGTGCATCCTACCAACCGCACTGCTCTATTTAATTCAGGTATATATAGGAGATTACACTGAAGATATTGTACACTCTGTTGACAAAAACTGGCCTACTTCTGTATGTATGATGTACAAAATAACTTTCTTTTAAAACACTTTGTAACCAATTTTTAATTTTTCAATATTACAAAACGGTAAATCTATGAAAACACAAACGGTAAATCTATGAAACCATTAAACTCTGACCGCTGGTTTTAAACTGTGACATTAGATATATTGCTCTTTGGACATTGGATTTACATGACAGTTTT
>QXVZ01006501.1:0-13535 GCA_008931825.1 Phallusia fumigata
TGCAACGTAAACACGGTTGGGTGATTATGGTTCACTGTGTCTACCACAAGGTTTGGCAGAAGGTAGAGGAGGTCTTCGCCTCGACGCAATTCTGCCAAAGCTAAAAGTGTGAAGCGTCTTTGACTGCTATGCCGTCGAAGGTCTGCTGTATGGCGAGGACAAGACTTGAATCGGTCAAGTCGGCCCGCTCTGTCGCTTGTGCTGCTCTCATCGATCCACTTCGGGGAAAAGATCAGCGTCCGGAAGTTGGGAGCCGAGGTCGTCGCCCCTCCAATTGCACATTTTGAGTGTTTGTGGTGAACCGACAAACACAAAACGTCCCGCTAGCAGGCGGTCACTGGCGTAAAGTCGCTTCCGCCACCGTTGTCCTTCGCTCTTTGCGAGCTTAGATTACGGGCGCCTGTTCGTTTGGCGTCGATGGCTGCGACCATGCGACTCGTGCACTTGGTCGCTTCCAGGCGGTCGACGCTGGAAAACGAACTTATCACCATCCGCTAGACGGCCGCGTGAGAGCGGTTTCTAGTTGTGGTGTGGGCGTTGCGCTGGACGTCTGCAAACGTTATCGCCGAACTGGTGACGCAGTTGTGACATATCGTCTCTGTTATTTTTAATTGATTTGCCAGCACTGTGAAACGTTTTATGCACGCTCAGTTGTGACTCTTCTCAAATACCACAAACAGAAAGTTTATCGCCGAATTTAAATAAAGCACTTTTTCTCTCCTATCAAGCTTTTGCAGGTGTCGTCTTGCTGCAGCGAGCATGACGCGTCTTTGCTTGGCGAGTGCTTTGTACTTGGCTTAGCAATTACGTGAAGCGTGGTTTGAGCAAGTACGTTCGCCTGCTGGTAAGCTTTGTGTAGCTCTGCTCCTCTCGGGCGAGGGAGGCCGCAGTGCTGGAGCCTTGTGCTCTGGCATTGGGCCTCTCTTGCGCTAGAAGACGCAAGTGTTGGAGCTGTTGCTCCCGCATTCGCGCCGTCTAGCGGCTGGGTGAATTCGAAAGACTTCTTTCGACATCACATTTCATCAACAAATAAAATATTATAGAAAACAACAAATGTCACGAAATATTTTCATAAAATGGCGGAGTTTTTTACGCTTATACGCGCAGATGTGAGATGGATTGATTGTGCTGTTGTTGTGACCCGAAGACGGCGCACTGTGCAGCGGCAAACTACTCGCCTTGCCACGAGAGAAGATCGGTGCCGAGCGCAAGGCCCAGCACCGATTCTCCCGAACAAGCCGAGAGGTCAGCACTGCAAATAGAAGCCAACTCGACTCGCCAACAAGCATCCATCACAAACCGACGCCATTGCTCGAGAAATCGACCAGCAGGCCGATTCCCAAGCTTCTGACGTCGTCTGTGACGAAGCTGGGTGACGAGCCGACGTCCCAGGTGCCAAAACACCAAGAACGAGCTTCGCTTCGACTCTAAAAATTGTGGTTTTTCAATATTCACGCAAATTTACAGTTTGTGGGCTTTCTATTGGGAACAACAAATATCGATACGAATACGTTCTGCAACGTAAACACGGTTGGGTGATTATGGATCACGTGTAGCTGCACAAGGTTTGGCAGGAAGTGGAGGAGGTCTTCGCCTTACGCAATTCTGCCAAAGCTAAACGCATTAAACGCCTTGACTGTTGGGTCGTCGAAGGGCTGCTGCACGTCGAGGACAAGACTTGAATCGGTCAAGTCGGCCCGCTCCGTCGCTGGTGCTACTCTCATCGACCCACTTCAGGGAAAAGATCAGCGCCCGGAATTGGGGAGCCGAGGTCGTCGCCACACTAAGTGCACATTTTGAACGTTTGTGGTGAACCAACAAACAAAATACTTCCCGCTAGCAGGCGGTCGCTTGTGAAATCGCTTCCGCCACCCTTGTTCTTTTTTTTTTCATCAACACTCTGTCAAATCATTGTGCTAAAGATACGCCCGATAAGTGAGTTGAACCCTTGACGGTTGGATTAATAGTCCAACGCTCTACCGTCTGCCACCCTTGTTCTTCGCTCTTTGCGAGCTTAGCTTCCTAGATTCGTGCCAAAACACCAAGAACGAGCTTCACTTTTAATGTAAAACTCGGTGTTTTTTATTACCCACGGTCATTTTCTGTTTGTGGGTTTTCTTCTGTCGGAAAAAAACGCCTCAAATTCGTTTTGCAACGTTGACGTGTTAGGATGATTATGGATCATGTGCGCTATCAAAAGGTGTGGTCTGCCAAAGTTTAACGATTGAAATGTGTTAACATGACTTGATTCGGTCAAGTCGGCCCGCTCTGTCGTTGTGCTGCTCAACCAAATTTCAGGGAAATGATCAATGCCCGAAATCGGGGAGCCGAGGTCTTCATACACCTCATGTACTTTTTGAATGTTTGTGGTGAAACAACAAACATAAAATGTTCTTTGCTCTTCGCAACCTTTGAACTTTCTTGCCGTTGATCAATGGCTTGACACACAGTGCATTTTGCCCTTGATTTAATAAATATTGGTTCACATTATGTTTATGACGGATGGTTTGATGGCTTGAGAACTTTTTTACATTAGGTTTTAAGCCAAATTCAACTTCAGGTTTAAGTGGACAGATTTTTTGTCACATGGTGCGTTTACTTCTTACACTATTCCATGGAGTACTTCAAATAGATTTGCGCCTAATAATGTTCACAAACGTAAATTTATATGCGACCATTTTAGACTTCATTGTACTTGACTGACCCACTCATCCTAATACCCAAATTTATTTCATAAATCAGGTTTGGTTCTTCCAAATTTTTATGTTAGTTTTAACTTATTTGCTTAAAAACGAAATTGGTCTGTTCAATCCCCTAAGTCTTTTCCTAAATACGTAAAACACTTTTCATATTTACAATTTATTCTGCAAAGGCGGGAAGGAAGCTGCCACAGCCATTTGCAAGCAGCTGGTCAAGAAAACACATTTAACCAAACCAGACAAAATAAATGTTTAGAACAGAAAACTTGAAAATCACAACACAAATTTCAACAAGCGGTGTTAGAGAGTCGAAATCAATATTAAATCTTCGGGTTAAAATCGGCAAACTAGAAGTTTCGGAAAACAACTTTAAGACAAAAATAATTGTAAACAATCACACTAAATGAAATGTAGTTAATATCTCGATAAATCACTGCTAAACAACCATGTCACCACGTCGGAAATACATAGAATTACGAGTTTTAAATTATAATTACCAAGTCCAAAATACGTTTCGTGTGAGAATAGTACTGAATGCAAGTCAAAGTGGGTGAGAGTTCAATGTGGGATTAACGTGGAAGCAAACATCATTTGTGGACAAAATAACATTCGATTCGTTTATAGTGTAACTTTGTGGATTGTTGATATTTTCGCAAACTTCCCGTATAAGACACAGATATATGTAAATTTCGGTCAGGTGTTTCTGGCAATTTGTATCATTTACATCAGAGGATTCGACGAAATGTGAAGACTTTAGGAATTTACCGTTGCAACGAACGCAGCTTTTGCAGTCATTGATAATATGTCTGTCGCAAATTACTGAGTGCGAGAATACAATTTCCGTGTTTTTGGAATTCTACTGACGAATTAGCCTTAGTTTGAACTTCTTGCTTCTTGAGGTCTGCTTATGTTCGTAAGCGGTCATCAGTGCTGGACGGATGCGGTGGATAATCTTCGACGTCCGGCAGACGAGATTTCTAGACAAAATGCATTTTGCCATTTGTTTGGGGATTTCAACTGTAGATTGTTTCTGTTTTCCTGTCAGCTTTTCGCAGTATTTGTGTAACCCTGTGCAATGCAAACAGGTTAATCACTTACATTGCGTAAACGCGTGGCTGGGAGGATGGGAGAATTATGTCAATGGTTGGGTAATCGTGAAAATCCCATTTCTAAAATTCCTTTATCATAAACATTGTATGATGGTCTATGTCAGTGGTTCTCGTAGCAGGGCCTGCGATTCCCCACCAAAGGTANGGTGTCTGGATTTTAAGGCAAATGCATTAAAAGACAAAACTCCCATCGGAATGTTTGGGACTCAAACAGCAGAATTTAAAGACTACACAACACTATAAAAACAGGAAACACACCACTCACCAGTGACTTACGTGAAAAAAAACCCTGACGGCGAAATTTGAAACCGTTTTAACATGTGTAACAAGAATATTCCCCACAGTTTGTAAAAACAATAAAAATTGCCTTTGCCACCTGTGGAAACGTTTACATTACCTCTACAACCTGAGGAAACAAAGAAATGCATTTATAACCTATAGAAACATAAAAAATAGGTTTGTTCCCGTGCACCTGTAAAAATAACAAAAAACGTTATTGCTGTAAAAATCAATAAAATGTTACTTCAGCAATAAAAAAAAATGCTCTAAAATTGGACCAGCAAAAAACAAAACAGAAATTAGTTAATCACTCTGCAAACAAAGACACGTTTTAGTTCATTGAAAACGCAAGTACTGGGATGCCTGGACCAGGAATCATTCTAATAAGAATTCTTTGCTCTAGCCAGTTTTGGTTTCCAGGCGTGATTTTCGCAAAATCAATCCAAAGCTTTAAAAGCTAACCTGGAAAACAAAAGCAAGAGTGAATGGTTTAAAATAGAAGGCGGAGTTACATCTTTCAAATATTACAACAATCAAACCAATCAAAACAACCTGCCAGCCTGACATTAACTGTACTGCTCACTTGTCTCATCACTGTGATGATTTCAGAATCTAAAAGATGACGATGGTGGAGCACATGGTTAAACGTGCGAGTTACGATCGAGCAATAAAGAAACACAAAACGCAATATCCTGACGGCTAATGTAATAAGGCACAACCCCCCCCAAGAACTGGTCTAACTAATATGGAATTGAAAGGACAGAAAAGAGACAATTCTGTTAGTGAAAAAGTGAAAATGACAGAGTACTAAAACACGATTACGATCTTAAAATAAACTGTTGTTGTTTGAGTTTTGTTGTAATCAACCAGGACATTTATTGTGAAATATATACATGCATGGATTTTGCGTTTAAAAAAATGAATTAAATTTTTCTTTTTACACAGTAATCGTTGTATCTCGAAATGTGTTGAGGATATAAAAACAGGGTAAAAAGTATTAAAAGGCTTTACATTAACGTTCGTCTTCCTTCGAGTTCATTGCGTTATTATCTTAAAAGTATAAAGTGGAACCGCCACCGTCCCTGCGCGGCCGACGTAAGGACACAACAAAAAACGAACCTTGCCTCAACCAACTGCCTAACTGAACTGATCATAATCTCGCAAAGTTAGCCTAATAAAAAATATGTAAGTAAGTTAGCCTAAATCACGAGACAAAGAACAAAAGGGCTTGACCAGCAAGAGTGTATGATAAAACTAAAATCGGAATATCCCAATTGAAATAAAATGAATTCTTAACATGTCAGTGCTTGATACCCAAAATCTCAGTCTCTTCATATGGAAGCAGAAAGACACCCGGATGTACAAGCAAAGGACTTACAAAGCTGGTCAACACCCGAAAACAACAACATGTTCACTTGCTTATGGTATTGTAGCTTATTATAAAAGTATTTTATTCTATAATTTCGAATGGTTTGTTTCCATGTCTAAGTACGAAAGTGCATCCTTTCAGCCGCGGCTTAAGAAACCGATAAATGGAAGTGACACATTTTAATAATCAAATCGCTTTTACCTATTAATGTTTCCCAGTCGCTCAGCGAAGGTAAGAAATCGCCTTATACCTTACGCATTGCATTATATCAGGTAAAGCGCTTTTCGCCAAAAAAGTGTCGGGTTTTGTACGTCGTTATAAAGCTTTAATCGGTATTTTATGCTGTGTAATTTTTGTTTGGAGAAAACTTCACGTCTGATTACATGTGCTTTTTTGCGTTTGTTTAGTAAAATAAATTGGTTATTAAATGATTTTAAATCTAGATCTGTTGGGGATTTCGGTACATTTCAACCCATTATAGTAGACAAACTTAAAATTTATGTTTTTTCGTAAAGGTTTAGTATTGTTAGTAGGTAAAAGAAATGAAATTACCGAATTAGGTTTGCCCAAGAAATCACCCTCTTTGCAATCATTTATTTTACTTCTCTCACTATTTTTATTTAAACTTTTGATTAGCTATGATCTGGTTTTAACTAAAAAGTATTAAATTCACGGTTTAAATCGGTTTTGATTTTCGGTTAATTTCCACCCAAACCAATTTAATTGATTTGGTTGCATAACGATAGAGAAATATCACAACATAATGCACAAAAGCTGCTTGCATTTAATGCGAACGAAACACGTGCAAGACACTAGGCCAAACCTTCACATTGGCCCTCTGGATAAATGTGAGAAAGACGCTGAACACGCGAGAAGCGCTTTTCGACAAAAAAGCGCCGAAATTTTACGTCACCACAAACGCGCGGGTTTTGTTCTCTGTGGTAAACTGGCCGATCGGCTTATAATATTGCATTTTTAACGCCAAACTCATGCTCAGTTGTTTTTAATGTCTAAGCTTACAACTAATCAATTTGTTTAGAGTTTTGTTTTAATACATCCATTATGTTAAGAAACAACCACCCACCTTCGTAATGAAAACGCAGTTGACAATATATTGGATTCACTGTTGTTTAATGGCGAGCATGGTACGCAGTGCAGATCTACAAAAGCACAAAACATTGATTGACTGCTGACTATATTCAACACATTTGATAAAAACGTCTAAGTTGTTTGCATGGCACACTTAGCTTTGAAAAATCTGTGCAAATTACGAACTTTTCACAAACAAGCCAAGTCAAATAGCAGCAGGCTAAATTATTTGCTTATCATTCAGAATTTACATTGCATTTAAGTTTAACAACTCACCTTAGTTCTGCTCCTACACTTGATTTTAGCAGAGCTGTTTAATCATAAGCTAGTTTACATGGTGTAGACATGTAAAAAAAAGTAATGGTAAACCTTGTATATCTTGCTAGAATGGACATTTTGACTAAGAACGAGTAAACAATTCAATACAGTTACAAATTTCACAGTTATATTTGAATTGGATTTTTTCTCGCTTTTGTTACAATGCTGTCTATTAAAATTACTTGCAAAGTTTATGCAAAAAAAAAAACAATTATTATCCAGACCCAAGTTTTTGTTTAGCTTTTGCAATACCAATTAGCCATGATACAAATCAGTCTGCAAACACAGCCAAACAATAAATAAACGTTACCTTGTATTAACTGCGTTGTCCACAACACATCCTCACGCCACCAGAGTTTTCGCAAAATAACCAAACATCGAAATCCAAGTTGGCTGCTGTGACGTAGTGCTAGAAAACTAATTGAGCAAATCGATACAAAATTCCTTGTTGGTGCTGTTTTTAACCTTTGATATTTGGATTTTTAGGAATTGAAAATCGCGCTTATTCATTTAAATTTGTTGCATGCATTATAACCGTAGGAAGCAAGCCAACGTAAACATCATGATAGTTAAAAACTTTCGTCTTGTAAAGGCATGAGATGAGATAGCTAGCAGAATTATCAACCAGTAGCCCTGTACAGTTCAACAACAGTTGCTGAACAAAACGATGGTTTCTGTAAAAACTTGTCATTAAACTTGAACATCAACATCAAATCCATTAGGAATTGTTTGATTCTGTCACAATTTTTGACAGATTTGTTTATTGGCAAGAATGAACATAGCTAACGCATGCTAGAAGTTACGTGACAATTCACTGAAACACAAAAGTTTATTTCCCAAGTAAAGTTGCTATTTTGTGTAATATGGTGGAATTATTAGTTGAAAAACATCGACATAACATTTTTTTGTCCTTTCATTGCTAAACTGTTTTTTGTCGTTATATTGCTGAATAAAAACAAATAAGGCATCGATCAACAATTTGCTTTCCAGTCATAGATCCTGTTTTAAATAATATTAAGTTTAATAAAAGACAGAAACGCCACTAACTTTTTTAGTCTTGATTTATAAACACACCATCTAATCCAAGGGTCAGCAACCTTCTCCAATCCGGGGCCAAAACCAATTTTCCACTAACAATTCCGTTCCCTTAACAGTTCATGATATTGAAAAAACTTCATAACGAAGGAAATAGTAGCTTTGTTCCCACAAGATATTTGTTATCATCTTGGGGCCGGACTTGCCCGACTTGACCTAATCACTGTCGGAGACGGTATTTTACGTTGCAAACTCTCATATCACTTTTCCGACTTCTGTAAAAACCTGAAAGATGTCGTGGACGCTATAAAGATTCTTTTCGAAAAAACAAAACACACACAAATACAAAAGTACGAAAAACAAGGCACAAAACGGTCATTGTGTCATGAGATATAATTACTGCAAATCACAAACGGACGATGAAGAATGAGAGGTTTGTGACATTTGGTGAGTGTGTGTGTGTGGTGAATGGCACAGTGCGAATTTAATTTCATTTCAGTGCAAAAAACAAAAATAAAAAACGCGTGTTCGCTGTGTACGTACATGCATCGACAAAGGATACAAAAATCATTACCTTACAAAACATTTTTTTGGCATTTGACGTGATTTTGGGTAATGTTTTAACAAAACTAACATTTGGTAATCATAAGTAAAACAAACAGAATATTTTAAAATGTCAAGTATGTGTTTATATTACAATTACGTTCTAACTTGAACCCAAAATCCAACATTACATTACACAGTTAATGAAGCGCGTTAAAAAATTACCCAAGTTCACGTCGAAATCTACCCACGATTCACTCCTACTGCTCTGGACGGATGAGAGGGAGTAAAAAAATAGAGATCGTAAATATATTTTGCAATTTTGGCAAGGTGAAATGGAATGTAATTTTATGTTGAAGCTAGCCTAGTCTCTCCGGAATTACGTTTTCCCGCTCCTCCAGCGTCGGAGAAATAAGCGCGCGCTCATGCCCTGACACGTCGCGGCCCCTAGAGTGCGATAGAGAGTCCATGGAGGTGTTGCTCACCTAAAATGCAAAGACACGACTGTCCAAGAAAGAAACAACAACTGATACCAATGTGGTATGCTACCCACAAATGCAACTGCATACCGGAATAAATTAACAGATAGTTGATTGAGCACTTTGCTCTGCTTAACAAACATGTCGGAAATTAGTGTTATTTACTGCAAGGGGCCCAAACACAATACTGTAAGTGGACGGTTTTAGAGAAAAAACAGCTGAGGTACAACTGATAATCGTTAATGGCATTTGGCATGTTGAGACGAAACCATGCACTAAACTAAGGAACACTATACCCATTTTGATTGCTTTCCTATATTTTAAATGTTACTTCACACACCAATGCCTATGTTGTCAATTTCAATTTTACCACATCGGTTAAGCAGCCTAGCCTTTTATTACAGACTCAAAGCTATTTTTAACGTTGAAAAACAATAGTAGACTTGCTGGCAGGTCGTTAATGGCAAAATACCAACCAGCTTAGTTGAGTAGCTTAATTTTAATCACACCTGCCAGAGAGCTTGTATAGAGAAAATTGTAATGCAAATGTTTCAAAGTTACTATTTTGTATTGATGATGACAACAGTGATTGCTGAAACATTTGTGAATAACAACGTATTCACTACTATCAATTTTTCTACAGTTATGTATTTATTTAATTGAAAAATCATGTTTTTATCTCCTACCAGCTCATCGAGGTTGTCGACTTTTTTCTTCAGCGATCGGAGTTTTCCTTCAGATTGTATCTTCCGAGCTTGCCATTGCTCACGATGTCGCGACATCTGCACGACACGAGTGAATTTTGGAAAAAATAGTTCATAGGTCCCTCTGGCACGAGTGTTAAATTTAAAGATTGGCACGCCAGGTGATTTGGGGGTTTACATTCCAACACATTTTTGAGTCATCCTAAGCGACCTGTTTGTTTTTTCATCGTTATGTGCAGTACAACTGCAGCGACGAGCTCCAAAGCGCGCGTTGTAACGATTAGCCAAAAAACGCGAAAAAACAGAGGCAGTGACGTCATCAACATGACACGCGAGGTCATTACCATACTGACAAAATTGGTAAATTAGCATGCTGCGTTCCAAAGGTTTCCGACACCCGAAGTAGTTGATTGTATCTTTGGGATTCATAATTGACCTTTCGATCAAACAATGAGGACTGAATTTTTTTGAAAAAAAAAACAAATTAAATCGCGAATTTAACACCACAGTAGGAAATTTATTTTGTTCCGCACACTATACCAGCAGTTATTACTAATTCCTTGTCAAGTTTCACAAACAGCCGTTGCAATCTTCTAATAGTCTTTGCATTTTTCAGAGAATATCACAAAACTCTCAAGATGAACGATTTTACATATTACGTCATTATGCATGACGTCACAACACACCTGCTGCCTTATCGCTTCCCAATCCCGACAACTTATCGCAGCTAAAAATGTAATGATTTTTTAACGCTGTTTTTTACCTGTCTTCGTATCTGTGAAGCAATTTCCTCCTGCTTGGCCTGCAGCTCCTCCTGAAGTGTCTGCATGGAGCTGGATGTTGCATTTGGCCGGGAGGATGAGTGCTTGGTAGGAGAGATAGGAGGAGGGGAGTAGGATCGGATGCGACGAGGGGGAGATTTACTTCTTTGGATCTGCATACAATAAAAATGCATGTAAATATTTTGGTAGTAATTAGACTTTTTTTGGTAGTAATTGGACGTTATGTAAACCTTTTTATTTAGTTTTTTCTTTGAGAACATAAACATAAACATAAATTTTATGCATGCTAATGCGATTTAAAAACTTAGCTTAAGTTGTTTTTGGAGGCCTAAAGTATTTTTTTTGTAACCTAACAATACAGTATCACAGAGTGCGGTAATTATTGGTTCCAACAAAAAATTTGGTGTATGTTTTAAAGGTTTTTTTGTACCTCTCTTAGCGTGTTAAGTTTGCGTGCGTTCGATTCGCTTTCCTGGTAAAGATCCTTGAGATCTTTCACTGCATCCGCATGAGAAGTTTCGAGCAAGTTCACTCCCTCCGACACTTTTTCATCCACTTCTTCACGTAAGCGTCGCGTTACGCGCTGCAGCTCAATTTGCTGCTTCGATTTTTCTTCCTCGACGAACCTAATGAATAGAAGATTAGACCCAGAGCTGGTTTTATGCAAAGCTTAATGTAAACAGGTTATTACAGACTTGAAAAGCAACTTGATAGCAAAATGACTGAATACTGAAATAAAAACAATTTGTTATGTCAGGAAGAAACCTAAAGGAAAAATTCAAAATTCTTTGTAGTGTATCTCCAAGTTTTAATTTTCGTCGGGCATTTCCATAAACAGATTTCTTTCTGTATTTGTATCATTAAATACAACTATGATAATAAACGTCCTTATTAAATTCTCATGGTGCGTCGAAACTTCAAGCAAATTTTTCAAAGCTGTCGCATCGAAAAAAGTTTGAGAATCACTAAGCTACATAATGTAATCTTCAAAACTACCACGTTTAATAAATGGTAGTATGATTCGGAAGCATGTTTTTTCGTGTCTAACAGAATAAAAAATAAGTTCCACAGGTGTAAATGGAATTGAACAGAAATTTTGGATTAAAAAAAATAGTCCAATGGCTTTGTAGAGTAAGATAAAATGATTACATTTTGTTCCAGTGTTATGCAGTCCTTTTTGTATTTAAAGCTTAATGTGTTTAGCCGCTAGGTTAGACCAATTGTGTAAAAAAGATTTGAAACGTTGAAATCCACAGTAATTCTGACTTGTATCACAGTTTCGCAGAAATAATGTTTTGTTTGTTAGTTGCAGACGTTAATATTCAAACACAAAATGATGAACCACTGAATCGCCACTCCAATTGTTCAACTGGTGGATCCTATAACATTCTAGGTAAAGCACAGAACGATAAAAAAAATATGTAATACGTATAACGTGTTTTGCTTAATAAACAAACTTGTAAAACAAAAAATGAAACAGCCTAAACTTTAAAACTGTTTAGTGACAAAAACCTTTAAACTGTATCAGTATTTTAAAATCCTAACATGGCCTTATATTTACCGAAGTTCCTTTCGAATTTGCAGGTACTCTCCTCTCATCTGGTTTAGTTCATTAGCGAGACGAGTTGCCCTTTCGCAGTGATCCTGAGCAGTTCGTTCCAGCGACGATATTTCACCGGAATCGCGGTTTTTCTGGCGTTCCATCTCTCCTTTTACCTCGGCGACCTGGATAAATTGGAAAAAAATCAGAAATGTTACAACACGACCAATCTACTTACGAACACAAGCTACGGTTTTTAAAAGTAGTTAAAAAAATATAACTGCCGAAGAGTTAGTGCATTACTTGTATTATGCACTGATGATGACAACAGCGATTGTCGAAACGTTTGCATTAAAATGTATTCACTACATACAAGATCTCTGACAGTTATGTGTTTAATTAAATAAGCAATCATAGAGAAACAACATTATCAACTAAAATGACCAAAAATCACAGTTTTACGGAGACGAGGCACTATATTGCATGTGCAGCACGGTATTCTTTAATACCGTGAAAGCTCAGATTTTCAAATCGTACAGAATTTTAATAATTGTAATATTACTTGCATATTGGAAAGATTAAATTGTTTTGACTTTGACTTAATTCAGTTTTTTTATTAAATGTAAACTTTGTTTGGATCTAGGTGTTTTTTTCTTGCCAAATGCGAAAATAAGAGAAAAGGCCATTTTACCTTCGGAGAACATAACGGGTAACTGGTAAATGCCACAAAAAAGTATATTCCTAATTTATTTTATCGTTTTATCGTGAGTGGGAAAAGTATCAAACACAAATACAAAGTCAACTATATTTCAACTTGCCTTTTGTTGCAATCTGCGCGTTTCGTTCTCCGCTTCGACCCTGCTCGCTCTAAGCTCGTTCTCCGTGCTGCTAAGGGCACCCTTTAGTTCAGCTCGTTCGCGCTGGATTTGAGCCAACTCTCGTTCCCGCTCGGAGACACGTGACTCGAGGTCAGCAATGCGTGACTCAGTTTCGTCGAACTTTGCTTCCACGTGTCCTAGTCTGAAACAAGCATAATAGAATGTTGTTGGTTTTTGATAAACATAGGAATGCAGAGTCAAGAACCTCGATTCTCCGAATGCCAAAGTATTCGAATCTTCCAAAAACGTCTAAAAGAATTTAAAGAATCGAAATTCTTTATTGTGTATTTCTACGTTACCGTTCCTTTTCAAAACTTTCAACAATATTCTATGTTATTGTTTTTTCAGATTTTTTTTAGAAAAATGAAGTTTTAAAGAATAACATTAACTTAGGCTAGGGATACACAGTTACGAATATTGAATCTTCGACATTTGAAAACTATTCGAGTCCAAAATGTTTATCGGGTAATAGGATTCGGATACCTTGACGTTCGAATCTCGAAGATTTGAAATTCTTTCTGGTATATTCCTACGTTAAAGTTATTCTTTGAAACTCCCAAGTTTTATGACCTTTTATAACGAACAAAAAGAAAATTTCCCCTTTTCTACAGGAATAAATGGAACTAAACAAAAACACTTGAAATTCATAAAATAAGTTTGATGGTTTTTTAGAAAATAGTGGTGCACCCCATTTAGAAACTTACATACTGA
>QXVZ01006502.1:0-19138 GCA_008931825.1 Phallusia fumigata
GATGCTGTACCAGGCAGCTGGTGCTGTCACTCTTTGTAAAAGGGAAACGCTTTTTTTGATTAAATGCTTGAATCTGATTCCAGACAACCGTCTGGTACATTCCATTTCCGCTTGATAACTATGTTTGCAGCTTCAAACAAGTGTGTCTTGTCATGCTCCCGTATGAACAGGACGTTATATCGTACGCTGCTCGTGTGCCTAAAAGAAAAAAGTTGTTTTGTTTAAAACGCTGAGTCTGGGCGCATGCTGCTCAGACGGCCTACGCCGCGTTTTACAAATCAGTATCGATAGACCTTGTTTTTGGCCTGATGTAAAGAAATATGGCGAACGTGCCTAGTTAGAGACCCCATTTTTAGTTTAACTTAACCAGCATTAATTAACAGTACGTGTCAAAATGATCTGAAGTGCAAAACAGAAGAATTAAAACGCTTGGAAAGGACGCTTGAAGAGAGACAATCGCAGTTGAAGCAGAGAGCTGAACAGGTAAAACCACCTCGCCTGGAAAATTGCTGACTAACTACAATTTCGCTTAGCTTTGTCAGCAATTTAAGTGCGCCTGGCGTGTTCCAAACACTTCATTTGTTGTGTAGCTGTCCCAAATACAAGGGCAGGTTTACGAATTTCGAAACCATTCGGAGAAGTGCAATTCGGTCTTAAATATTCAACTACAATCCACTCAATCTGAGCTCAACGAACGAAACAAACTGGTGAGTGAAGTGTTTGTTTTTATTGTTTTGGTAACTATTAATTGCTTGATTGATTACGTTTGCCAACTAGTTTACATTTTTGTACGTAGATTGCTGAATTTGACAAGCGTATTAGTTGTATGGGAGACGAAGTGGCCGAACTACGCCACCAACTGATCCAAGAGCGACAAAACGTAACTATAGTAAACCAAAATCTACAGCGATCTGAAGCACAATTACAGGACGTGACGAAGGTGTTTTTCTATTTCCGTCTCTTTAATCGCATGTCTACTTTAAATTTACTGTTAATATACATATTTTATTATTGCTTAAATAAACTAAAAGTTTTAACAGGAATTAAATGAGGTAACTAACGCGAATGAAGCGAATCGTAGACAATGTTTGGAACTGTCACTGGAACTTGAGACGAGCGGTGAACGTGAGCGCACGATATCAAAGGCGTACCAGGCAAGTATAATACATCAAGCTCAAAAAATTGTGACCATATATGCACTAACTCTAGTATCTCAGCGCAGGAATGTCTCGGAAATGTTGAAAGATGTAACGAGCAAATAGAGAAACTGCTTGGTCGTGTAGACGAGCTGACAGAACATGGCAAAAATAAGGTAGATGCACGATAACTCGTTTTATTTGCTGATAAGACCCATGTTTCCCAAAGCTGAATGAATACCAACACTGTCTCTTTCAAACCGATTTACAAGACCATCGTGAATACGACAAGCTAAAAATCCTAGTGGGACTATGTCACAGGATGTTTGACTTGTTGTGATCAGGTTGTGTACATATGTCACAAACTTGTATACCCTTATTAACACGAGTTTGCTGGATCTTGGAATCTCGTACCAACTTTATCACCGTATGCTTCTCTGGGTGTGTCGTGTTGCTAATGTTGAACAAATTACCATCAGTAACACGAATACGTCCTGGAAAGCGTGGGTTCATTTCGACAAGGTTTTGTCTTCGCGTTTAATTTATTAAGTCTGGCAGTAAAATTTTCTCCAGATTTAATAATGTTTATTAATTGAACAGGATCAGCGCATCAACCAGCTTACTAAACAACTTTTAGCTGTTCAGACATGTAAATCCAAAGAGGATGACGCTTTTCGACAGGAGTTGGAAACCTCGAAAAAAAAGCTAGGAGAAATGCGTGAACAATACAATGATGAGGTTTAAACACAGTAAATTATTTTATTTTAGGTCGACATGTAGTTTAATTTATTGTTTCTAAAAACATTATAGGTACAGACATTAAAGACCTCAAATATAAAGCTGACTCAACAAATTACATCGCTAATTGCTGACCAGGAAGCAGTTAGCGTGGAATCTAAACTTGCAGAGAATTGTCGTTTGTTAACAGAACGCGTTGTTGATCTTGAAAGAGAGTTGTTATCTCAGAAACGCGTGATCGAAGCTGCAAACGATGCAATAATTATTAAAGTATGGCTTTTTCTTCGCGTGATGTTTTTTGCGTTTGTTCTGACTTTTTATCTTGATAAAGGACTCGGAAGTTGCACGTTGTAATGCAAGGATGACGGGTTTGGATCGTATTGCAGCCTCCTCAACTATCGCCAATGAAATTATGACAAATGGTATAGTATTTTATTATTCAATCAAGTTCAGTAATATTCATTTGACGATATTAAACACTTACAGGCAGTATATTATTGCGAGCAAATGAGAGCATAAACAAGTCTGATGGTGCAGAATCAAATTGCTACCCACCGCCACATGTAAATATAAACAGTACCGCGACGTCGTTGTTTGCGGATATGGATGCGGAAATAGCAAGGTTGTTTCAAATGCAAAAATTTACGATAAAGGATTTAATTTTTTTTTTGCTTTTTAGTTTTGTTCCAATAACTGCAGCCAGTACTTACAATATGTCGGAAATTGATTCATTTTTTGTAACTTCTTCGCCCACTGTAAATCACCGAAGCCCGGATGTCCCTGAAAAAGAAGAAATCTCTCTACACCAAAGGTTGTCGTTAATGAAGTATAAGTTTTTTTGAAAAAGTGTGTAATACAAATGCTTTTTCGTCCAGGGTTTTTGACGATCGCCCAGTATTGCTGTCCACACCGGAAACGGATGTTTTTGACAGGAACAGGATAAACAACTGTGGTTCACTAGGCACAAACGAACGGTAAATACGTTTGTACCTCTCCTGAACTTTCGAATTGATGAAAAATCTTTTTGCTAAAGTAATTGTTACAAACGTTATTATTCATTCAATGATGCTTTCTGCAGCGTTTTAGATCTACAGAGAAAAATGAAAGAAAGCGAAAACCGCAGACGCTGTATATCAAGCAAACTTAAACAACTTGATCATGATCCGGCATAGATCTGCATAAAACACACTTTGATTGCGTCTTCTTGTTCGTGTTTTATGTTTTTTATCGACTTCGTGTTTCATGAGTTGTAATATTAAATCATCTCCAGACTGCAAGCATCCTCTTGTAACAAGGATAGGCTAGAACACGCTATAAATTTTCATCGATATTAAATAAAAAAATGCTACTGTTGTTTACATCTAGGCGCTTTGTGCAAGTTATTAGGGAAAGGTTTCATGTTCTAATATTTTTTCACAACTATATTGATCGCAAGGGTTTCTGCATTATTACTTGTCACCCAGTGGTTGACCTAAAAAATCACCTTATTTGAACACATTACCAACCCAATGATGAGAGAGTTCCTTCATTAAAAACGAATTTATTGATACAGTGTAACCGCCCGACTCGATGGCCTCTATTCGTTTATTGTTCTGAAATAAATGATAATTGTTTCAAAAAGTAAAGACCCACAAACGAAAGAAAACAGACTGTTGCGGTAGGATGGCAGTGGTTATGGGATTATTTTAGCTAGCACTTAATTTCGCCTTATAGAAGAATCCAGTTTTGTAACGCAAGAACTGATTTGTCCGTTTACAAGTACTATTGCGAACAAGCATTCTCAATGAAAAGGAACAAATTTAAACTGCGGACTCTGTTAACTGATTGCTTTTTAGATTAAAAAATGCGAATTGCTATTTCTCTTCAAAACAGGTTTATTTCGTAGACTAAATTCGTTGGTAAACATGTAAAACAAGTTAAATACCATAATACCACGGAACTAGATTTGTTCGAAAATTTAGGCCCGCATTCCTAATCGTGTCCCCTGGTGTATTGTTAAAAGGGAGTAATAATTCTGTCTGCTGTCTTGAATACCTCGGAGGCGATTCTCAATCATTCCAAATCACACGTTTGTTACATTTTTGTTTTTTTAAGATTTCAGTTTGAAAATATTTTCCATTATGAATAGCTTTCTCAAATTGAAGGCTAAAACAACAGCAGTTGTTAACAATGAAAACCTGATTGATAATCCCCAGTGAAGGTAATGTTTAACCAAATCGCTTCTAATGCCATGACATGACTCAGCTTTACAAGCTAAGTCTGTGCCACCCAAGACTTCTAATTAATCATTCCGATTCGACCGGGGTTGACGTTGGTGGAACCGGTCGAGGGGACTTTAGAAGCTAACCACCCCTGATAGGGAAAGAGGGTGGGGTTCGACAGGAAAACAAACCACCGAAAGAAACCCTGCCGGAACTCTAAAATACATCTGCGAACACTACGCAATTCACGCTTCGCCTAGGTTAAGCACTCAATTTAATCTAAAGTCCAAATCACTACAACGCCAACAGAGGATGCACCACTTATTCGCCCAATGTGCGTATTTTTTTCGAAAATGTGCATGTGCTGAAATGTGAGCGCACATTTTGTCGTAAATGTGTACAGGCAGAAATGTTCTCGCACATTGTTTCAAAAAACTTATGTGTAAGAGCGTGGCGAGTGTAAATGTTAAGTGAATATTACCAAGTGTTCCCCCAATAACAAAATGACGATTTTGGACTGATTGAAAACGGTATGTTCTTGGTATGGCGGTGACTAATGTGCCGTTCGATCACAGCCTAAAAATAGAGATTTTTATACAGATGCGCGAGGGTAAATCCCTGTGACAGGCGGGTTTTTTATTGTTCAAGTTTAGGGTTGTACAGTGTTGTGCAATAATGACAGCTATTATGTGTTTGCGGTCTATTTGCATTTAAAGCTTATTATTCTGTCGTGTCGTCAGGATGTGCTTGCATATTCCGCTAGATGGCGATATAGTGCTATGCGGCAGCTGCAAATTAGAGATAGCTTAATGAGGAAAAGCACCTGTTAAAAATTCAATGCTTTTATTGGTGCCTGCATTATGTTACAGTACATCTTTTATTCTTTCAAATACATTTCACCAAATGTAAAAATTGTCAAAAAGAGTGATGCACGCGAAGCCAAAAGATGAAACTCACTCACAAAAGCATTAGAATATTGGTTTTGAATGTAGTACGCTTTATGTCCGCATACTTTTACTTACGTTAGTTTTAGCGTAAATGCAGTTTTCTCAGGTTTTCCAGCACAAGCCCAATATTAGAAACATTAGGATAAAAATGTATCGCCTTGATCCAACAGGCGCCATGTTTGTCAGTCACCGCGCAGTTTGCCGTGTAATTCTCGCTGTTAAAAAAAATCTCGGGACGAATTGTTGTTAAACAGAAAAATTACAGATCTTAACATTAGTAAGCCACCTTTCTAAAAGCGCAAAAAGGTGAAAACAACATATTATGTAGTTAAGGTTCGACCCGAATTCTTTCTATCACGTGCCAGCGACCTATCAGTTTGAGCTTAATTACAAGCACCCGGTAAGTTTTATACAAGCGCCAATATGAAACACCAGGTTGCATGTTCTTTCGTAATTGTTATTCAGAAAAAAGATGTCATCGAAAATGTGGTGGATAGGCATCCCCGTAAAACTGTTCAATTTTTGATATATTACTGGTTACCTTTTAATGTTGACTAAACTTTCTGTGCTTGCTTGCTGCATGTACATTCTTGTTTTAGTTTACTTTTCTTTGCGGGCGATAAATCTCTCAGGCGTAGCATTTCATTCGATCCCACCTAACCAATTACTCGCTTTAAGTTTCAGTTTTTAAGCTGGTTCACGGAATCTCAGGATTGCTTGAGTGTTTATTTTCGCTCATCTTTTATTGTCTTTGCTGTTGGTTCTATGAGAAGGCAAGATACTGCTGTTAAAAAGCGAAAAATTATATGCCGTAAAATATTTTATTTAGTGCTTTTTTGTTTTGCGGTTTTAAAAACTTGGCCCATACGAACGATATTTTCAGTTGTGAGTAGAGTCACTGAGCCAAATTATTGTTGCAATCTATAAAATTTGGTCGTTAGTANTTTTTTGTTTTGCGGTTTTAAAAACTTGGCCCATACGAACGATATTTTCAGTTGTGAGTAGAGTCACTGAGCCAAATTATTGTTGCAATCTATAAAATTTGGTCGTTAGTAATTATTTGAATTGACTTTATAGTTATTTGCATAGTTTACGCCCAAACCAAGGCCTCTATACTGCCGACAATTTTGTCAAAAAATGCTCCATTGACACACACGGTGACTATTCTTTGTTTCAGGCAACTAAAATTAGTACCTTGATATATTTATATTCTCTTTTTACCGTAACCGCGTGCTGTTTTACCGCCCGAAGAACACTTTTTTGTTGGCGCTTGCATATGACGAACGTTGTGTTGCAATAAGCATAAATTTGACAGTACGTTGTACGAGTTTTGCTTTAACCAGTGAATTATTGTAAAAACGATGGCTAAAGCACTATTAGTAGAAATAATTTTGATTTGTCCTGACTTTCAAATACAAGTTGAACAAAAATATTCCCTTGGTGGTCCTACTGATAGCGACATACCCAATACTGACGGGGACAGACTAAATCCAATGTCAATGATAAAAAGATGTCAATCGATAAAAGGTGTTAGAGATGGTCGATTATATCGGGTGTCACCAAAGGCGGACCGCTTTCCCATGGAAAACATGCAGCAATCAATAATATGAATTCTAAGCTTAACGTATGTGCAAGGGCCAGAGAAAGTATTTAGTAATTTTTGTAAACATTGCACTAAATTGTGGTATTGTGTTAAATTCGCTCCTGTCCATAAAAACGTGAAGATACAACTTTTCACGACACAGAAACAGGTAAACGGCTGCAAAAACCTAACGGGTAAAAGTACGTCCAAAACAAATATGGGACAGAATGGGTAACGCGCCTTGAAAACAAGATGGGCGGAAAACTAGAGTCAGAGAAGTTGGGATCTCGCTGTAGATGGATACCAGCCGGTTGAAAAACAAAGGTAGGTAAACAACGACCATCCGGAAAAAAACTACCTAACTTTGTGGTAGATGGAATGGTAACGGCCATGTTAACAAAATGAAACAAGAACACGGTAGACATTCGAAAATAAAATAAAACGTCCCAGGAGTAAGATCAATGAACAAAAACAAGGAACGAAATTAAAAAACTAAACACATTCAAAAGGTTCAGTTACTGGTGAAATAAGACAAAAAAACTTCCCAATAATGTAATTTAAGACCCCTTTGAATGGTTGGTAGGTCATCTTCTGCGGTCAGCACTCTTTTTTAAAGTTGCAGATGTTCCTCGTTGGTCGTTATGGTTCACTGTTGCTTGGAAGCGCAGCTTGGAAATAAACCACTACGAACAGCAAAGAATATATTTCTAACGTACATTTTGTTTCAGTGAGCACTCAACAGCACACTCTAAGCAAAATTTGAGTGGTGGTTACATACTAACCATGTGATGAAACGGTGTGCGGTAATGTGCTTTGTAATCATTAGAACAATAACCTAAGAATAACAGTGCTTGTAGTTAAATTGTGCAACTAGGTAAACTGTGCAAAGAAAAATATCAATTCACGCCCACGAGATTGGATTATGTTTAATAATGTCAAAGCAATCATCACAGCAAAGGGAAAACAATTATACTCTGGAGTCACGTGACAATAACAATTGCCGGGACCAGGTATCGCATTGGTACTGCTGTTGCAAAACATAACTAGTTGTACACAGGAGACTGCTTTACCCCAAACAAAACGTACCACTGATTAAATATTCACTGCTAAATGTGAAGTAAATAAGGATTTATTATTATTTTCATAGAGATTATGGTTGACTAAAATTCAATCAGCATCAAATTTTCGACCTGTTTGCTGGTAATTATTTGGAACAGCTTGAAACTAAGATCTATACCGAAGGGCAGTGGCATGCGCCGAGCAGTTTGATGACCAAACATGTCCAAAGGCTAACCTTACACACCAACTGTCGCGTTTCCGCCTGCTTGCACACATTTGCGTTCTTTTGTTTGTGGCGATCGATTGGACTTGATTTTTCCCTGTGGAACAATTCGCTGTGACTGACCCCAAGCAACTACGGCCAAGACTGGAATTTTTTGAGCCAACAAATTAAGCCGAAATTTAGAATTGTCTAAATGCGGGTATAAAATGCAAAAATATTTTAGTTTTTAATGGGCGATATTTATGCGCTACAAACGTTTTAAGAATTGCGTAGTGTTGTTATGTCGCTCGATTAAAGGTTTTTGACCAAGCAGTTGTGACAGGTCAAAACGAAACAGATGGCGAACATCAAGCGTCCTTTTTCTTTTACAATGTGGATTTTCTGGAGTAACGTATCACGGGTGTGTTTGTTTGCGTTGGTGTATTTGTTGTTGAAATGTTGGCTATATCGCAGCAAGAAAAGTTCAGGTTAGGGACAAATCTAAGATACTTTCTTGAAGATAACAATGGTTTTTAGTTGTTTTTTCTGAGACGATGTACTGGTAAAAAAGATTTTGCAGTGAACTTTTACGAGAGACTTTGTTAAGTGTATATTGCATATTTCAGAAAATTATGAACGAAGTACTTTTCTGCGTTACGTATTTGTCTCCTTGTTTCTAAGATTCGTGAAAACGTTGTGTATTTAAGGGTCGAAAAAAATTTAAAGTTCTAACCGATGGTATCTGTTTAAAGAATAAATAATGTAAAAGATGCCCAGTTTGTGATTGAAAATTCGAGTGACAAAAATTTACCAAAACGACTGCGATGCATGGTTAGCAATGAATAATGTAATAGTCGATTTGGCCTGTTTTAAAGTCGACAATTCTCAAGTGGTGTTTCAAGCCTGTGTTCAACACTTTTAGCCAGCGCTATTTGAGCCAGCGCTATTTGCGATTGAGGCATTTTTGGTTATAATACAAGCTTATATGTAAAGTATAAAGTCTTCATATTTTTTCTCACGAAGTAGTTTATTAATTATATCAACGCCCACGTTGGTTTACCATAATTAAAATCGTAAGCAAATAAATAGTCTTGTTTTGTTGCCCGTTATTTTGATAGGAGGGATGAAAAACCAACTGTCTCCTGTAATTAAGAGTATTGCATCAAAGGAATTGGTCCATCAAATGAACTACACGCAAGATAATGCGATTACTACAGAAACTGAGAATGGTGAAACAACGAATGCATCCCACAGAAACGTTTCGAACTCGGATGAAATGGTTTCATTATATGCAAATGGAAATCTCTACGAATTCGACAAGTTCTTAGATGAATCAGATGATGAATTTGCGTTTCGAGAGAATGAAGATGGGGATGACGGAATTGTTCTGGATGGGGATGATGACGGTGAATCACTAGCAGACCTTGATTACCCTACTTTCTTACCCAGAAAAAGCGAGGAAATGCGAAAACATCAAGAACCTGATACAAAAAGCACAAATTTTTTTCTTCGCCACAACAGAAACAACAAATCTGAAAATGCCGATATTTGCAACACTTTAAACTCTGACTTAGATGATTCGGGGGTTGGATGTAACTCAAGCAAACATGAGACCAGCAGTACATTTGATGCATCACAGTTAACTTCCCATTTGGATTCGCGCGCAACTAACGATGTTTTGTTTTCTTTGCTTTCATCAGAAACAACTTTTAAAGGTAAATAGTTGTAGGTCATGTAAGAGGCTTATAAATAAAAAAGAAATATAGGCATGCATCAACTTTGTGCGGCTATATGTTGCAACGTAACGAGTTTGAATAGAGTTTTAATACAACTGTTTGGACGGTTGGAAGTAAATCACCTATTGGACATAGTTAATGAAATCAAGCTGGGCAACATCGCCGTTTTGAGTTTTAATTTACATTAAACATGTCAGTTTATCAAATGACCTTGCTTAGGAAAGATAAATATTTGTATTGAAAACCTTGCTTTAAATAACAGTTTGTGTCAGAAGTGTGTCTTTAACTGTTTTACCGAGCAGTTAAAACTGAACATATCATCTAAAATTTATAAGACGTGTGTGAGAAATTCTTCAGGTACCCGATGACCATTTGTCCGCGAACATCGCTTTCGATGGACAGCCGTCTCTGCGCATTTTATAAATATTTTATTATTTAAATGGCCTCTAACGCCTAGAGTAGTAATAAATACAATTGCGGAACGTTTCAAGTAAAATTTTTTGGGGGGACGGGAAGCAATTCTTTACATATTCACCGCGGGACACTTTAATCACGGTGCTTGTGCAAATATTTGTTAGATTAGGGTCTGTAGGAAGTTTTGCGACATCCGTTTACCGATAATGATTAGAACTAATGGATGTGTGTAACACCTTTTTGTTGGCTTGCTTTTGCACGGAGTTCAAAACTAAAAAAGGCATGGAAATGTGTTTCAAAATGTATATAAATGCTTCCACCAAAGTTTGGAGAAAGTAGTTTAAACCTCAACTGTAGGCCAAACTATAAACCGTCAAGTTATATTTTATAACATTTTATTTGAAATATTGTAAACTGAAAATGAAAGTTTCTTCGTTCTTGGAGAAAAACATTGCAACGAGAAAACTACCTCATTTGGAAAACAAGTTAAACACTGTAGAGCGCTGTGAATATGTTTGTTTCCGGCGACAGTGTGCCAAATTTCACAGTCAAGAACTTTGTGATATAATATCATCTCTATGTAAGTGTTCTATTAAAAAAAGCACAGAATTGGACAGTTTTTTACAGCGAGACGTTATTTTTGCAGCCGAGATTCCCAAATGTACCGGATGCGATTCGCATATATTTGATCGATACATTTTGAAAGTTCAAGAGCGACCATGGCATGCAAACTGCCTGAAGTGTTCCGAATGTGGGTCTCAATTAACAGACAAATGCTTTTCGCGTGGTAACATGGTGTATTGCAAAGAGGACTTTTTCAGGTGCGTGTGTTTATTTTGCTACCGAAGGCAATTGCAAAAAATTCCTTAATTGTCATTTTAGGAGACATGGAACAAAGTGTGCATCCTGTCATCAAGGTATCCCACCGACTGAAGTTGTACGCCGAGCGCAAGACAACGTTTACCATTTAGAATGTTTCCAATGTTTTATGTGCGAGCAAGAACTTGGTACTGGTGACCAATTTTATCTCCTGGAAGATAATCGCTTAGTTTGCAAAAAAGATTATGAACAGGCCAGAGCACGAGGTATGTTTTGATGCGCTGTAGAGTTGTAATGTTTCAGGGTGTGTTTCCATATATTGGGAGCATAAAACGTGAGAATAAAGACTGCCCTTCTTTTAAACAAAAGCCACCGTCCCCTTGCCCTGGACGTCCTACATATCAAACACTTATTTCCCAACGGAACAGTTGTGGGCATTTGCCGCCGATCGATATCAAACGTTGCTTATCCGATTAACCGGCCGCTTGGGTTCAAGAAAACTCTTGTGCTGAAAGATGTGCCACTTGCCAATCCTGATCCATGAATCAATAAATTTTGTAGATTAACGGCTCAAAGAAAAGCATTTATAGGTTCATCTGTTTTGTCAAGAAACAATTCGCCTTAAAATATTCAAAATTTACAGATATAGACGTCGAAAACGGTTTAAAGCGTCCACGAACAACAATAACCGCTAAGCAATTGGAAACACTTAAAATTGCTTACAATCAAAGTCCCAAACCTGCCAGACATGTGCGGGAGCAACTCAGTGCTGAAACTGGTTTGGACATGAGGGTCGTTCAGGTGTGTTACGTTTTGTGCAAATAATTTATACAGTTTCAAAGGGTCCGAATGGCTATAAATAAAGTTTCTTGTGCCGCTAGATTTAATTACCATCAAATAGGATAAAATTTACGATAAAAAGCATAAAAAAGATAACCGCAACAGCAGACTCGCAACCATTAATTAAGACTGCCTTTTATATCTTCCAATACCTAAAAGCATGGCTTCCTGTGGTGTACTGAAAACTAGTTTTGCTTTATAACATCCTTAAGTAAGGATTTTACGTTGATGTTTTCTTTGGCATAGGAAATTATGTTGAAACAAAAGCGTATTATCACCCATTGTAAAACAAAAACAAAATAGCTACAAAAGTAATTCGTGTTTCAAGGTGTGGTTTCAAAACCGAAGAGCAAAAGAAAAGCGGCTGAAAAAGGACAATAGTCGTCAAAGATGGGGAGATTTTTTTCGCAAAGCCAATCAAACCAGTTCTTTACATACTCCATGTCCTTTGCCATCAGTAATGAAGGGTATTGCACGAGTTGCCACAAACATAAACCGACGTCATTCACCCAATGCACAGGTTTTGTCTCTGGTGGCTTCAGAAGAAAAGAATGCAACCGACACAAATTGCATGGCGCATGCATCAGGTTAGTAAAACCTGAAGTTGTAAAACAAAAAAGGCGACCTTTATAGTTAGCTTAATTTTTTTTGCAGAGCATCCAATCAACTCCGATTTAATAATTGGCAACAATTTGCCAGTATCTCAAAACGAACTCCACAACTCTCATCAAAACAACATATTTCATCAGTTTAAAGTTGACGATTTAACGGGTGGCCTTTCATGTTCGTCAGATCCTGCCCATGAGCTTCTAGGTGATTATAACCACTCTCACGAAACATATGATACGTCGGATCAAACTAGTTCACTTGAATTGTCGGCAACTAAAAGTTCTCAGCGCTACTCCGAACCAGAAAGTTTCAGAGGTTTGTACGCAATGACTAGTGCAAAGAACCGTACAACGAATACCACAGGTAAACGAAGTGGAACATTTGAAATGGGAAACAAAAGGAGTCAGTTTTTACATGGCGCTTGCATTAACTTAGTTCCTACAGCTTTAACAAACAATTCACAATTCACCACTAATTTTGATTCGGCTGTACGAAATGAATCTGACGGTTGCTCGAACAGTAGCGCCAAATCGAACATTAGCGACATTTCTGCTAGTCCAACTTCATGGCTGGGAGAATTTGAGCAGACTCAAAACTTTTAATATGCTACTAATTGCCATAAGAACGATTGTTTTGTGATACATGCTATTTCAGAAGTATTTATGTGTTCATTATTTGCATTGCGTTTTGGTACTCTATTGTGCAAATCATTTCTTTCAATCCTTCCTGTTCATTCCAGGTGGTTTACTTTTTACTTGTAGCCTCCGTTTACGTCGTATGTGTCAAAACTGCAAGATTTACCGTTTATGTGACTATAAACATTTTCGCATTCAGTAAAAAAGTTCCGTCGACTTTTATTGCTTCATACGGTTTAGTAGGAAATTATTTTTTAGGTGTGGCTATGCGGGTTTAATCTCAGTTTAGTTTTATGGAAAGGCGCGCGTCCGCTTTGGGACTTTTTCGGAATGAAATATTTTAAATCGTGAATATTTGTTCAAACCCTACAAAAACAATATCGGCTATAGCCTAGTAGCTACACAACCACTGTTAAAGCTGCATTACGACGTTGTGAAAAGTACGTTTTTAAGCTGCAAATACGAGATTTCCATCTTCAAACAGACATAGGCCTACTTTTTTCCGAGTGTAACGTAAATTAAAAAAATAATTTCCCCATTGTTAAGAGTATTTTTTCAATACATTTAATTTCCTTACAACACGTAATTATTGATTGTTTAGTGATAAACAATTAACAACAGTGTCCTTCTTCCGAGCCCCTGGTTCTTGATATAGGTAGCCGCGTTTTTTAAGCAATGGAGTTTAACAAAGGGTCTTCATCCACGCCACAGGCATTTATCAAGGCTGGACAGAGATAAATTTGCTACATATTTGCTTAGAATGCTTTTAATTGGAAAATTATTTCGCCAAACGTGGGTTAGTTGTAAATATAAACGGATCAAATGTGAGCAAAAAGTTTGTACAAGATGAGTTTTCCTATTCCGAAGCAGAATTTACAGCGACAAAGAAGTTGCACTGTGCGAAATTCCAACTTTGCGTAGTTTTTCTGTTTTTAGTTGTAGCCTACGTTTTTTGTGGTAAGACTTTGACCTGGTGAACCAACAGAGTATATTTTATTTTGAGTGAATCAATTACTTCGGCTATGCAGTCTTTGATATTAGTTGAGAACCACATTTCTTGGTGTGATACCACAGTGTAATGCGTCGCATATCCATATGCAACACCTAATTAAATTAATATGTGGGTCTATGCTGACACATCAAATTGCGTACTTAGTGCTTATCTTTGGTTACCAGCCTATTTTCCTCTCGGAGTGAAGATTCCATCGTAAATGCTGTCATTCGACACCGGCTCCCGATAATTGCAGTATTTTGAAACGTTAATCAATCACGTCCTTGAAGATTTTGTATCTTATTTCGCGCCGCTGTCTAACTTTTAAACACCTATTGTTTAATTGGTATGAGTCTATTTGGTATTGCGGTATCATTATGTAGACGTTTAACAAGTAATTTTTACCTTAATTTGTAGTTTTATTTGCCAATTGCGACCTTCTGTATTTTAAAACGAAACTGGATGGGCCAGTCGTCCAAATTTGCTTCACTTTTAGGTGAGATTTTCTTGGTGTGGTTCCCTTTTCCTTAAGGGGATATATATTGTTTTGGCTTGTTTCGCTCGTTTTTCTCGTTTTCCTTTTCTATTTAACGCGAGTTTCTTTACACGTTTTGGTCAAGAAAGAGTCATCTGAATGGATATCTGAAGTTGTGCACGGACAACTTTTTATGCTTCACATCGATTGTTTAAAACTTTAGCCTGGTCGGTCATGTATTTTCCCTTACAGCCCCAAATACGTGTTTAAACACTGACTGTTTTGCCCAAATGCAAAACGACGCGACGCGAGGGAGTGATTGACGATTTTCAATAATGTGCGGCGCAACGCTTACCGGCTGGCAACATGCTGCGACTTCACCCATTTATTCGGGGCGGCCAGGCGGGATCAAAATGAAAATTAGGCGGCGATGATCCAATACGTTTGCTACTTTGCGACATAGAAAACTGTGCGACACAACAATTTTAATTGTTTTTTTGTTTTAGTCCTGTTGTATGGTCAGTAAAGATCTATTTGCACGTGCAATTATCGGCGATGAAAACTGTTCCAGTAAAAGTATTTAGGCTGTGTGTCAAATTAAAAAAACACTTTAATGAGTTTTTGTTGTGTGCTCAGCTGTGGTGTTCACGCGACGATCTACCGTCTTAGTTCAGCGATGAGAATTTTAAACGGTGCAATGGGGACGGGAATGTGAACTTTTTTCGTACAAAGTGCGCGAAAATGTGCAGGTCGAAAAATGTGCGCATTTTGCACCTAGGTTAGACCGAATAGCGTGTTGCACGTCCCTGCAAACAAACAATTCATTGAATATATTTTGATCTACTGGTATTTGGGCCCGTTAAAAAGAAGTAGAAATTTTTGTTGGTAAAACACCGAATTTCGGATACAAATACCGGATCGATCCGTTAAGAAAATTACTCTTCTTTCATCACTGTTTGAATCACACAAGTAGATAATTACAACTGTGTTGCCCAAGACCAACGCTGTTACAGTGTTAATTGTACTATAAAATTAACATTAGGACTTTTGTACTTTTATACACCAAACTTAACTTTACATGCAACTGTATTGCAGTAAAATATCGTAAATGAAAGGAGAGGTGTTGATACGCATTGTCTATTTACAACGTATTTTACGCAATCTCCCTTGATGACCTTTAGCTGTCTTCTAATCCTGTCCGGTCGCTTGTACTTCCTTCAACAAGAAACTTAAGCGGCATAACTCCTTCTTGAAATACAAAACCTTTACTTCTGCAAGTTTTATTAGTGTACTTGAAATATCGCTTAATAATACATACATATACACAAAGCAGCAGGTATGGATACTTTTTGCTGCATTCCCTGTACAGTACAATGCTAAATTCTAACAAAAGACAGGCTATCTAAATGATGCGGTCTTTACTATGTGCAATAGGTACCGGGCAAACGAGTACATGCAGCTATAGTTCCCGAACCAGGGAAATGAAAGGCAGTCCACAACACGAAATAGCATCGTTTAACAAGTGCTTACTGCTTGCATAACATGATCATCATTCAAAAGGATTAAGGAAATGCGCAAGCTGCCAAAATCATACTGAAAAATGTTTTAATTTAGATATTATAGAGCACACAATTTACCGGGCATAAAATCCATTTACAATTAAACTTGAGTAAGGTTTTCGTTATGTTTAAAAACACCAAAAAATAACAATAGAGAAAACTATTTTGGAAACTTTAATACAGTGAAGAAATATTTTGTCACCCAAGTTATAGCATTTAAGGTTTCGATGAGATAGTGACATCACTTTGGAGGACAACAATAATGTTGTGCAACTTTTAGCAGGTAATGACAGGCAATTAAGACCATTCAGCAACAAAATCAAACTGTGTGAATTGCTTCTGCTCTTCTTTGGAAAGTGATCGAGGATTTTCATGAGGTGGGGTTAGTACTGGCTTCTCAGTTGTAAACTCTTCATCAAAATTACTAACATCAGTGGCAGATTTCTAAAATAAAGTTGTTTGTTTACTTAATTGTAACATGTTTACTTAATTGTTACATTATAAGTAAAAAACAAACTTACTATTATTGGCACGAACTCTGGTTTGACTTGCTTTTGAAGCATTTGATCCCAATTCACTTTCTGATGAAAGATTGTATTGTTTTGTATTTGTTTGAACTTCTGTTTGCAATATTTGTAAGCTTATTATTATTAATTGTATTCACCTTGAAAAATGGTTGACGCTTAACATCTTCAGCATCACGTTCACTGGCACCAAGCCTCCGTTCAGGATTGCGCCGAAGTAAGCGTCGCATGATTGATATTGCATCAGTGGAAAGAAATCGTGGATAACGAACCTCATCATTTACAATAGAGTCAAAAACTTCTTCCTCATCATCGCCAGGAAATGGAGACTGTCAAAAGATGCATCAGATCAAAGATACGAAAAACATTATTTAAAAATCAACACATAATTAATGCACCACAATGGCATGCTCTACTAACTGTCTATGTTTCCTGTAATTTAGACATTGTTTAATAATTTCACTCATTTTAGGGGACTACAGGGTAACAACTGGGGCTCTCGGGTTTAACACATCAGTCAATGCATCACAATGGCTTGTTTCTTAAGCTGGCTAATTGTCATCTAATTAGGACATCTGTATAATATTTTTACCCATTTTATGAGGCTTGCAGGGTAACTGCTGGGACCACAGTTCAAGCAAAGCAACTGATACACCACAATGGCCCAATCCTAAATCTACTAAATTTTCATCCCATTTGGACATTGCTTAAAAGTTTAACTAACAAAGAGAGCTACAATGCAACTACTAGGGCTTTATGTGCACCAAGCTGGTTAAAATCCCCTGGCTTAAACTACCATTTTTAGGGGGGTTAGGGAAGTAGCAGCTTAAACTACTTTTTAGGGGGGTTAGGAAAGCAACCACTGGGGTTATAAGGTCAAATAAAACAGGTGGCACAACTTCATAAATATAGATACCACCTGTAAAAATGTATTTTGAATTGGTCAAACGTTTCACCCCAAAAATGTATGGACAATCCTGCATGGGAGAAACGGGGAAAAAAATGTGTAAGACAATGTGTTTTCTTCAGGGAAACAAACGATAGAAACCAATGTTGATTTTACCTCACCAACCAACATCTCAAATATAAGGACACCGAGTCCCCACCAATCAACAGCTCTTGTGTAAGATGTGTCCGTAAGTACTTCAGGTGCTAAAAACTCTGGAGTTCCACAAAATGTACCAGTTCTGTCACCATGGCCCATATCTTCACACAAACAAAACAGTGATGATGAAAACAACTAGAAGGGATTGCTTTCACCATATTGCCATTGCAGATACACTATCACTTAATTTATTTTGGAACTAGAAGGGTGGCTTTCACAATATTGCCATTCCACACTGTTACCCCATTTGAAAATGCATATACCATGTCATTTCACATTGCGCCCCATAGTTAAAAGCTTTTTATAATATGGTTGTTTCAGCAGGCAGAAACGGATTGGGTTCCACAAATGCAAAGTTGTAGAATAATTGTAGGGTACTGTGAATATATGTACAGAACAGAAGCAGATATTTTTATTTAATTTGTGTAAATTATATGATGAAACAACAGAATTCTTTGTATAACTAATGTGGGCTAAAACAGGGCTTCTCAAACACAAACTGTGGGAAATATAATTTTGGGGTCGCGAAACATCATGCGTTATTATGTCATTGTCACAATAAATGGTATACGTGCGTACTAAGTCGTTTTCTCGGCCGGTTTCGTCATCGTTAAGTTGCATACCTATACCCTATAGGCTATACCAGTGGTCGGCAAACTGTGGGCCGCGGCCCAATTGTGGGCCGCCTAGTACTTTTTAGTGGGCCGGGCAAACCTTACTTATGTGGGCCGTGTGGTGTATAGGAGCTGGATCCTGACGCGATTGCGAGGCCAAAGCACGGAGTCGTACTCCATTGCACCACATGTAAACAGTGAATATTTGAGATGACAAATAATTGTTATGTAGATGCATTGTGATGAAACAAACAACAGTTATTTGACAAAACAAAATTAATTGTTATGTAACAAATGAATTGTGATGGAACAATAAATGTCTGGAACTCATGAATAGCAAAGTAAAGTGTACTCGACATGAATTTAATTGGCCAATTTAAACAAACAAAAATGTGGTTTTATACACAAAAAAGATTGATTAATGTTAGGAGACATTTTCAATGCAATTTTATGAAACAAACTTGTCTGTGTGGGCCTCCAGTTAAGATTAAATAGGGAATTTGGGTCTTCGTAAAAAAAGTTTGCCGACCACTGGGCTATACCCATCAAGGGGTCACGTAGAAATTTCTTTTCTAAAATGGGGTCGCAGAGCAAGAAAGTTTGAGAAGCCCTGGGCTAAAACACAGCAACAAATTCGCCACAACATCATGTTATACAAACTGTCTGTGTTTCATCTAATTCAGACATTTTTTATTAATGTGACCCTTTTTAGGAGGCTAGTGGGATAACTTCTGGGGCTGTGGGGATTAAACAAAACTGATGCCACACCGCCATCACCATATCTAGCAGCTGTGGCAGTTTTATCCAAAATAAACATTTCATGTCAAAAGTGCAAAAAAAGAAGAAGAAACAGGGCAAAAACAATATGTGCCCATAATAAATTAAAACAACCAGAAAGGTGGCATTCTGCATCTATGGTTACTTTATCAACAGTTTCTGTTCCTAAAGTCTG
>QXVZ01006504.1:0-13318 GCA_008931825.1 Phallusia fumigata
GCATTGCAACGAAAACGAATGTGTTGATTTTCGAAAGGTTCTGCATTGCAACGAAAACAAATGTGTTGATTTTCAAAATGTCGATCAACTTACTCAATTTTATTTTAAAACTGTTTGTTGACATTTCGAGTCAACCAAGACGGAAAGTTATGGTTTATAATTATCTTATTTTAAGTCAGTTAGGCTGGGCTAGTTCCAGTTTAACAAAATAAATCGAATTACCAGTTGCGGTTGGATTTCTTGGGTCTTGGCATAAGTTTGTGAGTTTAAGAATTTGTTTCATTCGTTTTTTATTTGTCGGAGTATAGGTCAAGGGATACGATGGAAATTTTGTGGATGCCACACCTATGAAGGACACAGTGGTCGTAAATGTCGGCGACATTATTAAGCATTGGTCCAACGGCAAACTTAAGTCGACGGTGGGTATAGGCAAAAACTATGATAAGCTTTCAGAAAAAAAAAACCAGAGGTAAGTTTTGAACGAAAATATTTGTGCGTGCTCACACAAGTGCTGCGCCAAAACTACAGGAAACAAGCAAACTCTTTAGCGAGATTAAGCTTGGCAAGTGCGAGTGTACCAAACAAGTAGTGCCAGGTTACCAACCCAAATTTTTGGTTCATACGTACAAACGAAAAAAAAACAATGTAACATAAGCGTAACGCAAAGTGCCGCTTATCTTATTCACATTGCCCTTTTAAAGAAAGATGTCCATGAAGGCTTCCGGGGTTTTTACCAAGTTACATTTACTTTTAACTTTCTGAACAGATACATAGGGTTGTTGCCAAAGCTGACGAAAGAAAGGGAAAGTTCACTCGACGTTCTTTGGCTTATTTTTCAATGCCCAACAACGAGGTCTTTATCAATAGGCCGTTGGTTTACAAAGATGAACGTTTAAACGTCGAAAACGATGCATCAATCAAATTGATGACAATCGAAGAATGGCTTTTGGAAATGATGAAAAAGTTTTGGGACGTTAATGAAAAAAAATAGAAGTAAGAACGTGAAATGATTTACACTGCTTGTTGTTTATTTCTAAATAATGTTATCGCGATGCACATAGTGTGCGTCGAAAGTGTATAAGCTTGGTGCGAAGAGAAGTAAGTTTGTGAATTTTTGCTGTAATATTTATTCAAATTAGTTTTGCGCTACAGCATGTTCGTTTGCAAACAACTCATATTTCATCCTGTTTCAGGACACGTTTTTTTGAAGCACGTTTACACATCGGTTCGTGCGCAGACGACCCTTCAGTGTCACGCGCAACGAATTTCAAGAGTATCCAATACCGGCGGATTGTAACATTGTATTGTATTTATTTTGCTAAATTTTGTTTTGCGTACCGACGTTTCGACGCAATTGTGATTTTAATTATCGTTCTGTAGCACCACGGCTCTAAACTGTTGGCTAAATTAACGTGTACCTGTCTTGTACACGTAATTCTTTTTTACCACGATATCACTGAAGCGGACAAAAAAGCGACTCTCAAAAATGCCAGTTTTAAAGCCGATCAGTTTTATGGAAAATCAAGTGTGAACATTCATTAAACATAAACGTTTTAAACAAGCAATGATTGATCCAATCAAAAGACCGCGGTTTAGTAAACAGAAATTTATGAAAAATGTCAGACAGATTTGCATTCCTATAAATTTGTTTAGGTTGTAGCATTCGCCTTTGTATTTTTATCGTCTTTTATCGTTTTAACTACGATTAACACGTTACGTCACTCAGAAATCGAACCGCTGGATGACCAGCATCTTCTTATCTAGCATTCGTACTTTCCGGATGTGGTTAGAATGTGCAAACCTTGGTAAACACATCCATCATTTGTCACACGGCCCGCACGAGTTTAGCGAGTGACATTCGCATTGCCTCAAGCCATAATTCTTTATTTTAAACGCCCTTTCATTCTATGCAATTCTTAACCGCGAAAAACGCGTAAAGCCCTTTCCTATATAGCGCGACTTTTCCACCGTTAGGACAGACAGAAATCGAACTCAATCAACCGGACTATTTTTTTGGCTTAGTCAATTTTGCAGTCCCTTGATAGTGGTAGGTTGTGGAAAGCTTTGAATTGCAATTAGTTGTCGGGTAACCACATTTATCCACGCGTTGTCCAAAGAAATCAATTTCTGATCTTCCGAACTTGCACTTGCCCAGGTTAATAACAAGACCATGGTCGGCCAGTTGTTTGATAAGCTGTTGAAGATGCTTACTGTGTTCTTTGGGTGACTTGCTTGCTACCAATATGTCATTCAGATCAACGAACTCAAATTTAAAAGATTGACACACAGTATCCATCGTTCTTTGGAACGCTTGCTCTGCATTAATTTGGCCAAAGGGCATGCGCAGAAACTCAAAAATCCCAAACGGCGCAATGTCAGCCGTTTTGGGAATGTCTTCAGGTGCAACGGGCACCTGATGGTATTCTCGAACTAGATCGTTTTTTGAAAAAATTAAAGCACCTACCAGTGAAAGTCCCGAATGTGTGGAATGAAGTAACGGTCTGGCTGTGTGGCTGCATTCAGGTGACTGTAATTGCGGCAAGGATGATCATCCACAAAATGATTTTGGAACCATATGTAGCGGAGACGACCATTGACTGGATGAACGTCGTATTATTCCCAACTGCATCATTTTACTGAATTCTGCCCTTGCAATAATAGACTTTTCTGGAGGAAGTCTTCTTGCTCACGATTGCACTGGTGGGCCACTTGTATAGGAATGAGATGCTGTTCTCCATGTTTTGGCAGGGATTCCGAAAAGTGTAGCGTTGTGATATCTGGTTTTACCCCTTGTGGTTCATTTGTCGCTCACATCCAGATGCCGTTAGGACGCTGATTTCTACACCAGTGTCGACGAGAAAGCAACCGGTTGTTCGATCTCAAATGAAAAACAAACTGTTTGATCTGCCAGTGGCCCTTGTCATTGTGGACAACCGGCCTTGGCGTTTCCCTGCTGTGCAGCACATGGTGGGGCAACACTGGCGAGCTTTTTGCCCAAAACGCCAATGATAAAAACAAACAGGATCGACGTTGCTGTGTTCTGAAGGCGCTGTGAGTCTGGTATGCTTTTTTCCTCCTTAATTGAGCAACAGTAAAACTTGCTGCTTCGAGTAAGCCATAACGTATCAGCACGCTTTGCCAAGTTACGTGGTTTTCGAATTCTTGATGTGCGAGAATGATGCGAATATCTTCTGGCATTTGTTGTAAATGCAAAACTTACTGAAATAAAAGACTTGAGAATTGTACCTCGATTTGCTGGAATCAAAGGCGGGTTTGCGCAGGCCAAAAACTACGAAGTTTTATAGCAACTGTTTGATCGACAATTATGATATTGATTGACAGGTTTTTGTTTGATTGACAGTTTTGCGTTTGATTGACAGGTTTGCGTTTGATTGACAAGTGTGATTTTGATTGACATGTTTCCGTTTGATTGACACTCGTGATTTTGATTGACAGGTTTAATTTTGATTGACAGGTTGCATTTGATTGACAGGTGTAATTTTGATTGACAGGTGTGATTTTGATTGACAGGTCTGCGTTTGATTGACAGGCGTGATTTTGATTGACAGGTGTGATTTTGATTGACAGTTTTTGTTTAATTGACAGGTTTGCGTTTGATTGACAGGTTTGCATTTGATTGACAGGTGTGATTTTTATTGACAGGTTTGCATTTGATTGACAGGTGTAATTTTGATTGACAGGTGTGATTTTGATTGACAGGTTTGTGTTTAATTGACAGGTGTGATTTTGATTGACAAGTTTCCGTTTGATTGACAGTTATAATTTTGATTGACAGGTTTGTGTTTGATTGACAGTTTTGCGTTTGATTGACAGGTTTGCATTTGATTGACAGGTGTGATTTTGATTGACAGGTTTGCATTTGATTGACAGGTGTAATTTTGATTGACAAGTGTGATTTCGATTGACAGGTTTGTGTTTGATTGACAGGTGTAATTTTGATTGACGTGATTTTGATTGACATGTTTGCGTTTGATTGACAGGCGTGAGTTTGATTGACAGGTGTGATTTTGATTGACAGGTTTGCATTTGATTGACAGGTGTGCGTTTGATTGACAGGTATAATTTTGATTGACAGTATTGCGTTTGATTGACAAGTGTGATTTTGATTGACAGGTTTGCATTTGATTGACAGGTGTAATTTTGATTGACAGGTTTGCGTTTGATTGACAGGTATAATTTTGATTGACAGGTTTGTGTTCGATTGACAGGTGTAATTTTGATTGACAGTTTTGTGTTTGATTGTTAAAAGTTACACGCGGTAAATTATTTGTTATTTAGGCTGGCCTATGACGCAATGGCTTTACATTGACCACAGCGTTTCGCACCACTTAATTTCGCGCAATGACGCGTCAACAAGTCTGATCAGCGGTGACTGCCTCTGGAGATAGGAATTTGTATATGATCCGTGACCTTAAAATTACATTCAAATCAAAAGATTATTAGATTTATTAAGCGTCATGATGTCATGATACAAACGCGAAAGACAACAGCCAAAACTCTCTGGGGAAGAACCCCTAAAAGTTAAAAGATGTAGACCGTCAAGACATTGCCGTGCAATTAACAGTTTATTATATTTTCCACAAATTGGCAAATTTATGTCAGGATTCTATGAAATTAAAGTTTCTATGTGATGAAGGGCATTTGCGATTTGAACTTTCTCCATGTGGTTCAATTTCCACCACAATTAAGGTTTCGTCTTTGAACACAAGCGGCTTGTTGATGAAAACATCATAATCAGGATTCACGAAATAAACCAATGAGCGTCGAAGGAGCTTATTTCTTACTTCTCCTTCTTTGGTTACGATTCGGTGTATCTAAAAAAAATTGACAAAAACGATTGGAACGTAGACGGACACGAATTTAACCCAAAGGCACGAAAAATGTAAAATGAATAAAAATTGAAAACGTTGAAGTAAATAAACCTGTCTTACAGTTGACATAAGCTTGTGGTTGGTCCAGTGTTGCAAAATGTCGCCGACATTGACCAAGATTGTTCCTTTGATGGGCGTTGCATCAACGAACGTGCCATCAACACTTTTAACCTTGACACAACATTGTCGCCATGTCTGCAAGGCGAAGCATGTAATAAAATCAGATGATTGTTTACTTGTAAACCGCCGACATCGTCTTGGAAGACCAGGGAGATTGAAATGTTGTCGCAATGGCTTAATTGGTTTCTTTATTGAATATCGTCATAAAAATATTAAAAAAACCTTAAGTTCAAGTCCAAGCGCCAGAGCATGAAGAATGCGAAGGGACAGTTTTTGGGCGCGTTCCATGAAATCCAATATTCCATGAGAAAACCTGGAGCAATGTTATCCGGCCAATCGCTCTTATCGCGTGCAAACGATTTACCTTCGATGTTAAAAGCCTCTTTGTAATCCCCTGGATATATCGGGTCCATTCTAAACCAAACAAAACAAAACGAAGTTGTATTCAGCAAAGTAACTTTTTTCGATATCAATATCTACATCTACAATTTGAATAACCTTTCAAAAATAACTTTGAATTGAACATTTTCAAACATAATACAACTTTCCTTGTGTTTTCTTTTCCAATGCCGATCCAACCAATGTTGTTCTGTCCTTTTCTTGCGTAACGTTGTTTCTCGTTGTTTGGATTTGTAAAAAACTTTTCTGTGACCGCCTCAAGATTTTTCAGGTAGGACCTGAAATAGTAAAACTTGTATTCTTCCAAATTTCGAAGAAATTATCCATAACGTACTCAGTAAAGCCACAGTTTTTCAGATACACAAATCCAACATTTGAGAATCCTTCCACCAATTGTTTTCCAATTTTAGCCAAGCTTTCGTGCGAGTATTCGTCGCTGGCCAAACTGCACGACTCGAAATCAATTACTGGAATGTAGTTTTCACCCATCCCGAACTAACACAGCTGTTCTAGTAAACTGACTGCAACTATATCGCTGAAAAACAACGAGTGTATATTACAAAACAGTTCACAACGACAAATATTTTACACCTAGTGATATTTCAGCACTTAGTTTCTATGCAGTAACAGTTTCTGTCGCATTGCAGAAACGAGCCAAATATTTGCATTGCGACGACGCCTGCAGGAAGCCCTGTGCGTAGCATTGCGGCGCAAAAAATGCACAAAAAAACAACTTGGAACATTGGTGGTCCAACAAATATTTGCCTATTTTTAACGTATAAGCCAGTGGTTTCTTATCTGTGGCACTCCTATCATTAGTGGAACGCGAAAGTCTTCTAGGTGGTTTGCAAGAACCTACTGTTTTTTTACTGAAACCAACTGTATGTTTAGCTTTTGCTTGCACATGTTGAGATATGTTTATAAATTGTTGTATTTCCGTGTATTTTTACTTTTTCCTGTACTTTGACTACTTATTTTGTCAACAATTTTGTTACATTAGATAAGCATCAGTCTAATATTAGTACAAGGCCAATTTTCGTTACTTTGTCTAAATTGTTTTAGTGCAATTGTGTCACTACGATTTCTTTCACAAAGCGAAATAAACTCAACTCAACACAATCGAACTAGCGACCTGTATTGTACGCGATCAGAAAAGGGTTAAAACCAGTTTATCCCACAGAAAAAAAGTCTTAATCTATGTGGCCATGTCAAATGTATGTTTATTACCACACCGCCAAATTCACTTGGACAACCAGGAAAATTGCTGCACAATTTTCAAAGGTCTCGGCACATTTCATCCCAAAAATGCTTTAAAATATCCTACTGGATTTCGCTCAATAACACCAACGTGTAACAACTCATGTAAAAACGTTAAATATGTCACGATGAGAAGTAGGCATTTTTGCCACTGTGATAATCAGTTTGGTGCCACATTTTGTTCGTTTGCTAAATCCTCTCGATCCCCTTTTTCCTATAACATGATGTCTAACTTTGGTAAATGTCAGCTTTCAAAAATCTTGTGTTTTTTTAAAAAAAGGGGGTTTTCAAAATAATCATAAATAAACTCCGCTCGTTTCGCTTGAATGGTTTCGGTTCAAACCCGGTTGTTTGGCTTCGTTCGCCTTTTTGTAAGTGCTGATGATGGCCGCTGCGACGTGAAAAAATCGTCTTTTTTATAAACACGTAAATATAAAATTTTTCTATAGGTCAGGTAACAAATAACGTAACGTCAGGGTATGTTTATGTGAACTTCTTTTGACACAATGATATTGAAGCAATGCCTTCTTGCGTTGTTCATTTCAAAACTCTGCTTTCAATGATTAAAGCTCATTGCAAATTCATTGCACAGTAAAATTACTTACAGCACAAAGCACTGTAAAGGATGCCACAAATCCGAACCAAAATGCAACACTTCCAGTACAGGTTTTTGTGGAACAGTGTCGTAAACAAAAATGACGACACAAAAAATGGATTCAAGGCTTGACTGCCACAGATATAGTATAAAGCTGCACAATCAAAAAGGTAAATGTAAACAAAAGTTCTTTTTTATGATTGTTAAAAGCACTGAAACAAGTGTTGCCTGACCTGCCACTTTCATATAAAATTCTTCTGCTAAAGCAAAACCTTTGATTTGCACAAATGGAAGATGAAAACTATGTTCATTTGCATAACTGGATCTCATCATTAAAACAACTCCTACTTTATTCTTAGAGGGAAATTCCAGGTATAGTTAAGTACAAAACCAATCGAAATAAATTGACATTGGCCAGACCAAAAATATACCCAGTTATATTGACTGTTTACAAATTAATGATGTGGCCAATCTGTGCAAGTGTTTATTACACTGAAAAAGATAAAAAAACAGGAAAATGTTTCTGAAGTATTCTTTTTGGAGTTTAAGTTTTAAACAGTCTTGTGAACAATAAAATATTTCAAGGTAAACTTTGTTTAAAATTTTGTAAAAATGGCATTTTATTTGTAATACCCATGCTCGTCCTTGTTTGTAGGAAATTAAATCTCATGCAGGGCATAACAGCTGTGGATGGTGGCAAACAATGGGATTTTATGAACAACTTTCCAAACATGTTTGTTTTGAACCAGTTGCTTATCAGAAAGGACCTTTTATTCTTGACTATGTGCATTTGAGCTGCTTGGGAGTGATGAAAGGACTGTTTTTATATTAAAAAGGTGTAACAAGGTCAGTATACCTTTAAATTTATTGTCATAACACAGACCACTAATGTTAACAGTTTGATTTTTGTTATGCATGTTATTTTTAGGAAATTCCTGTATATGCAACACTAAAATAGCACAAATCATTGCTAACAATCCTTTTTTTTATTGTATCAATCAAAGTTACTTGCTGCAGCCTGTGCAAATTTTGAATTGATTTACATCATAAAGGCCCTGGTTATGTAATAAAATGCAAATATTTTTGTATGGAACTGTGCGATTCACAGTTCCAGCTGCATGGTGTTTAGTTGATGTGCGCATGCGCAGACAGGTAGCAGAATGCGAGGCTGAAAGAAAAATGAAGCACTGTCGCTCTCGTAGTGCCGACCTTGGCCTAGCATGCTGGAGGAAGGTGGCGTTTAATGTACTCTGCATGCATTGTGCTTTAAATCGCTTACCATTTTCTTTTCAAATGAATGGATCACTCTTACTGTAGAGTATTTAAGTAAAAATGTTTGATATGTTATTTTAGTATTTTTTTAAGTTTCTGAATAAAGTTCCTTTTTTACACATAATTGTGGTATGGGATGTTTAAAAAAAACTGGTACAACTGATGTGACAGTATACTTGTTGCTGATTTTTGTAGGCAAGCATACAAATTGTATGGAAAAGGATTTGTTTTGTACAATGTTCATTCATTATTGTACCAACACTTGAAGGCTTGGTGAAACTCTGAATTAAATGCAGAGATGGAGGAATAACTTTGGTAAGCTAAAAAACTAAAAGTTCAGCTTTACTTTCAAGCAAAAATGCACAATGACTGTTGAAAACTGTCAGAGTGTACAATTAGATGCGAAAACTTCGATACCAAGGTCAAGGACAACGTAAACATTGATAAAATGTTTTATTTTGATTGGGAAATACCATTAATGTGTTTCCCACTCATTTGAATTACCAGTGCCATCAAAACATGACAATTTAAAAATATCACAACTTACTTGTGCATTTATGTGGTACCACACACGAAAACTGTTACTCAAGCATTATTGATTTGATTCATAATGTGTCTCCGTGGTAGATCTTTTTTGGTATTGCAGATTTTACGGTGAAAGATTTTGTGTTTGTCAAAATTTGAAATAGAAAACAATCTGATGTTGTGTACAAAGACTGGATGGAAGGTGATTTAAAATGTCTGTGGCCAACAGATGATGATGTGCATCATATGGAAAAATTGAAACATCTAAAATGACGAATACATGAATCAGCTTGTTTGAATTGCTGGCGCTTAAAACTATGTAACTATTCATAACATACGAATTCAGCTACCAAGTATTATTGAGTGTATTTAGGCGATGTGTACTTAACCCCAACCTCCTGTCTGAGTGTAAGACGCCGAACCCAATCTTTAAACTCTGTTGAATTGAGTTTAATTTCGCATGATGAATAAAATTATGTTGTTCAAAACATTATAAAAAGTAACAATGACTTTACAGGAAATGTGATGATAGTAGATACGAGTAAATACCAACCATATGTCATACCAATCCACTACAGGAAGAACATTTCAGCTCATGCAACAAGTGCTTATCTTCCAATGATGACATTTGGACCTTCATCTTAATGCACCAGGCCTAACTCAGAAACACTTTTTTAGGTATTGACAAAGACCAACAAACGAACGTCGGTTTATCTTTATAATACTAATTACAAATAAACAGCAAGCTAAGTCAAATAATTTTAAAGTTTATCATCTTTTCCCTTCTCAGTAATGTTCCAAAACGTTTTCATGCAACCATTCCTTCATGGGCATCAATGTGATTGATGGATCCTCTTCTACGTTCATTCTTTCGTACACCAATGGCCTATTAAGGAAAACGTCGTTGTCGGGCACAGAAAAATATGCCAACGAACGCCGAGTGAACTTTCCCTTTCTTTTGTCAGGATTGCCCACCACCCTGTGTACCTAAATAGTAAAATATGTCAACACGGTTATCGGGCAAGGACATACCGCAAATAGCTACAGTTCGAGAATCAACATTTTGTCACAGGCAGTTTGGTTACATCTCTTCCCCCCCTACAAACTTCCCATCGTCCTTCCTGTTGTCTTGGGTCATATCAAGCGTTTGAAGACGGATTGTATAGTAGGTCGCTTTTAGCGTAAAAGGCGAGCTCCCATAGATTTGAAAAACCAGAGTTGTGTTTTTTGTGTGGCAAGAGGCAAACTGGTGTGAAATAAGCTAAAGGGCCTACCAGTGTATAGATACAGGGGCATTGCAATTTGTCACAGAAATATGGAAAATTTCCAGAATTGGTTTTTGTCGTGCTGCAGAAACGTGCTAATTAATTACATTGTAATAAAAGGGAAGCTCTGTGTAGAGTCTGTCGGTCCATAAAATGGAACCGACTTATGTAATTATTTACCTACTTCTAACTTCCTGTCCATGAGAAATGACGAATACATAAATTGGTTTATGTGAATTACTGGCGCTCAAAAGCCACGTAACTGTTCATGAATACGAACACAGCTGTCAAGTATTAGTAGATTATTCGAATGCAGGTAATGTGCATTCGACCCCATGTCTGAGTGTAAGATGCTGAATCAAATCTTTAAACTCGATGTTGTTCAAGGGCCAAGACAGTATGTAAAAAGTATCAATGACCTTTACAGGTTATGTGATAATGGTAGATACAAGTTAAAATCAACCACAAACCAATCCGACACCGGAAGAATGTTTGAACTCTTGCTAAGTACGTAGTTCTCGATGATGACATTTGGACTTAGGTCGTATAGTACAACAAGACTAACTTTCAAAAAAAGTTTTTTAGGCATTGAAAAATATCAAAAAACGAACGTAGGCTTGTCGCTCTGATATTGATTACAGATTAACAGCAAGCAGAGTCAAGTAATTTTAATGTTCTTCATCTTTTCCCTTCTCAGTCACGTCCCAACACCTTTTCATTTCTTCATGAAACCATTCTTCTATGGACATCAACTTCTCTGGATCATCTTCTACATTCAGACTTTCGTCTTTGTACACCAACGGCTTGTTAATGGAAGTGTCGTTGTCGGGAAGAGAAAAATAAATCGAAGAACGTCGGGTCAACTTTCCCTTTCTTTCGTCAGGCCTGCTCACCACCCTGTGTACCTAAATAGTAAAATATGTCAACANTTTGGTAGCAAGCCATGTTTCAACGCGTAGTCACAAGTTTTTTGCGGTTTCCGGAATTGTGTCGTGCTGCAGAAACCTGGTTGTTATTTACCTTTAAATAAAATGCAAGCTCTGTACTGCATTTATTTTCCCATTTCTAACTTTAAGTCAAAAATTTTAAACTTGTGGTACTCATACCACTGTAAGAAACAACAACCTCGAATCATACATGTTTTCCTTTATTGCCTCGGGAAATTGCTGACGTTGACTCGCTGACTCGTCACCTTCAGTTTCCTGTTGGCCTTGTTTAATTATTCACAACGTTTCGTGTGCTTTGTTTCCGTTTTAGTTACACGTTAAATCAGCACGTATTTTGTATTTCTTTTTGTAATAAAATGCGTACAAAAACATGATTAAGTTTTTGTAAAAGTGTTTTAAAAACCTAAAACAAGGGAATTTTTGAAAAAACTTGAAAAGTTTTTTGAAAGCAGATATCCTAAAAGTTTAAACCGGATACAAGCGTGGTGCTTCTTCAGTGTTAAACGACACACGTGTTGTTCCACTCACTGATCACGTGCACTTCAAATGCAAAGCGTTATTTTGTTGTCACTGATTCATGATGTGTCACTGTGGTAGATGCTTGTTGAAAAGTGTTATTTTGTTATTGCATATTTTGCAATGAAAGATTTTGTGTTCGTCAAGTTTTTGAAAGGAAAGCCGGTGTGTATAAAGACTGGATGGAAGGTGATTTAAAAATTAGGCGGCCAACAGATGGTGTTGTGCAACATATATAGCAAAAGCAAAACATGTACCAGAATAAATGAACACACGAATTAGTTTATTTGACTTTTCAATGACTTTTACAGGTAATGTGATGATAGTAGATACAGGTAAAGACCAGGTAAGATCATCCGATCCAATACAGGAAAAATATTTAAGATGTTTGTAACAAGTAGCTATCTTTCGATCATGACATCTGGAATTTGATCTTAGTACACAATAGGGTAACTGGTAAAAACGCTTTTGGGCATTGAAAAAAATGACCAAACATAAGTCGGCTTATCGTTATAATATTAATACCAGATTCACAGCAGGCAGAGTTAGGTAATTTTAATGTTCTTCATCTTTTCCCTTCTCAGTCACGCCCCAAAACCCTTTCATCCTTTCACGAATCGATTCTTCTATGGACATCAAATTCGTTGGCTCATCTTCTACATTCAGACTTTCGTCTTTGTACACCAACGGCTTGTTACTGAAAACGTCGTTGTTGGGCAGAGCAAAATAAACCAACGAACGTCGAGTGAACTTTCCCTTTCTTTCGTCAGGATTGCCCACCACCCTGTGTACCTAAATAGTAAAATATGTCAACGCGGTTATCGGGCAAGGACATACCGAAAATAGCTACAGTTCGAGAATTTACATTTCGCCATAAGCGGGTTAGTCTGATCTGTTTTCGGCCTAAAAACTTCCCATTGACCTTCCTGCTGGCTAAGGTCATACGAATTGTTCGATGACGGGTTGCATAGTAGCATTACAATTCTTACATACCGTTGATTTGAGCTTGCCATTGGTCCAGCGCTGTAAAACGTCACCGACATTTACGACCACTGTGTCCTTTATTGGTGTGGCATCTACGAACGATCCGTCGAGTTTCTTGACCTAAACTCAACATTGTGCGAGTCATTTATTAAACTTATTTTTATCAAACTTTCTCTAGTCTGAACCAAACCAATCCGATTTTTCTGAAAATTTGGATTAATCCATAACGATAGATTTAAAAAAATTCAAACGAATTTCTTTGACTTTGAAATTCTTCCGTCTCATGAAGTTTATGTTATGAAAAATTGTTTTAAAGTAAGATCCACTAAATCCTTGTGTTGTTGTTGTTGTTGTTTGATTTTAGCATACAAAAACTGATTAAAGTACCCTAACTTTCCAACAAAGCCACTTATTCCATTGAAGATTACCTGCAACCCTCCAACTTTGTCTTGAAACACCAATGAAAAAGTAGTATAGTCGGCATGTGGCCCAGCACGAAGTTGTCCTGGCTTGAGCTCATTTACGATGGCTGGGTAATACAACGTT
>QXVZ01006507.1:0-15534 GCA_008931825.1 Phallusia fumigata
TTTGCAAGGGACTTGCAGGCCTTTACTATAATCGGGAACATGGAAGTTGCACTTTTCAGGAAATATATCTGCTCATGATCAGTAAATGGCTCTGGTGGAACATTGTCACACAAACCTGCAAAAGTTTAAAGTCACTAGTTTTGACAATTTAATATTCATCCAAGCAAATTTTTTTTGTGCTTAGCCTTGTGCCACTAACAATTATTAAAGATCATCAGAAAATGTAAAACATGAAATTCATTGAACACTGTTTGGGTATAAAGAAGGCCAAAAACAGAAAAAGTACCTTGAAGACGTTGCTTTAATTTGTCAGCATTTGCATCAAGTATGCTTCCCTGCAAAAAGTATTCCTGGACGTTGACATTGCTCGGCATTTCACCCGAGAGAGGTTGATAATTGGCTGGTTCCACCATGATTACTGATTAGCACAACCACAATATTGTTTCAGTGAAGAAACAGGGTAAAACCACAATGACAAAAAAGTTTCATGCACACCAAAACCTCCCTCAGTACCTGACCCTTGCTGTACTATCACAACTAACCAATTTCTTTAAAAACATCTTTGGTACATGTGCAATGCATGTACGTGCGTTACCGGGAGTTTCAATAAATCTAATTGGTTGAGTGCGCTCATTGGATAATCTATGAACTCTGGGGTAAGTCCCTACCATTTATTGACTTGGCATTTGCTATTTTACTAATTTACCCGAAACTTACTCACATATCCATTGAGAAATTTCAGTAAGATATAGTTAATATGGCCTTGACAAGCTATTCTACAGTAAAACTTGCTAAAAAAGTATTTACACTAAATTTTATGCTCATCGCTCTTTGCCACACCAAGCGGAATTGTCGTTCAGTTTTGGCGCGAAAGCTATTCACACAAACAGATTATCAGTTTGTAACTCTTTTTGTTTCATGTATTAGTTTGTTGTATTAAAAACTCTGTTAAAAAATACTTAAAAGTGGTGTTTTCCTTTTTTAGTACTGTACAGCTTTGTAAGTATTTGTGATCACAAGATGACAATAACAGCAGCTGATATTGTGGACAGTTTCCAAGTTTTTGACATCACATTGGAAGATGAGGAAATCACTAATCAATGTACGTTTCTGAATTGAATTTTTTTTCACAAAATCTAAAATTTGTAAGTTTTGTTAAACTGGTGACTGATATGTATGTCAGGCATTTGCAACACTATGGCATTTATAGAGATTGTTTNATGATTACAGAACTTACAGGACACAATTATAAAGTTCAACAAGAAGCAGAACAGTGTACACTCGCTTTTGCAGGTGCCCCAGAAAAGTAAACACATCTTTGCATTTCATATCATGGAAGCAAATCTTTTAAGCTTCAGCCCATACAATATACAAACGTAACTTTGCACGGACAAAGTTTCCATTTCGTTCTGTTTCACTGTCATTTCATTTATTGCCATTGTTGTAGCTTTCTGCATAAAAGGTACATGGGTTTAGCAAATGGGTTTCATAAAGCTATGGCAAAAGAGTGGATTTTTGTGCTAAAATCGCAAAGATGACCGAGTGGTTAGCTGCCTTGTGCTCACAAGGTTTTGGTTTTTCATCCCGTCTCAAACATTTTCGTTTCCTTGAGCAAAAAGCTATAGCAGCATTGCTCATGTGTTCCACTGGGTTCACCCAAATTGAAACAATCAATTAACAAATGATCCAAAAAATGTCTGTATCCTAATCTTCTTGCCTTTAATATTCAGTTACATGGTCTGTAACATCTGCTGATGCAGGTTTTAAATGTTTCGCTGGCATGTTATTATCTAATTTAATACTTGTCATTTTATCATGCAGATTTATTGTGCATCATAAACTTAACAATGCAATGGTTATTATTATTGTTTGGAATATACAAGCTAGCGAACAGATGGCGCTTTATGTGTTTCGCTTTGCTTGATTTACAGCGGTTTAGAGAATAAATCACTTATATTGGTCGTTAGATTTTCACAGCAAATATAAAATTTAGCAGTGGGGCTTTTGAGGGGTTATGAATGTCCACAAAAAATTATATTTGTCTTGGATGCTCTTAAACAACATCTGCCTTCAGACTTACAACCTCAAGCAGGTCAGAATTTAGTGTTTATTCATTGTTATATTTCTGATGGTATTTAACACAATTTCTAAATCACTTACCGGTGGTCAATTTTATTCAACACAACAGCAGGTCTAAGAAGTTGACAGAAGTTTTTTACTTCATCTCCTGCCGACTCATCTCTTGGTGAGGCGATTGTGTTGACTTCTACGAGATGTGAAGTGCCGCTGGCCTCTAGCTTCGATGTGTCGCAAGATGCCGTCGGCTAAACACACAAACATCAGTTAAAAAATACACTAGTGTAATTTTATTGATGTGATTTTTTCACTTTCACTAACACTTTGTTTTAGAAAAATGTTCTCACCGGCACAGAAAGCTTCGAAATGGTGATTTTTAATCTTCCTTTTCTGTAAAAATGGCCTTTAAGAATCACCTCGCTCTGTAATCTGCCAAAGAAGGAAATGAAAAGTTAAGATAATTATTTAAATGTTTGATAAGATACTTACGAGAATCCCAAATTATCCAGAAACTGTGCTGGATCGATGGAAACTGCGACTGTTACGCAACTTCTTATCATGGTTGGTTTGTTGTGTTCACCAACTTCAGTGGTTCCTACATACTTGATTTGCCTGAAAAAGTATTTTGCATTGACATGCACTCTTCAAATATAGAAAACCCAGCAAAATATAAACCAACTTATGCAATCAACAATACTTTAATCATTTTATTTATATGTAGGTTAAAAGGAGTTGCAATTACATTCTCCTAATGATGATCTATTGTGTTTATGCCCATACCTTTCACCAGGGCTTTCCAAACTGGAGGTCACGTGACAAGTTTTTCGGGTCACAAGTACGCTAATTTAACACTGAGTTCTACATTTACACATTTTGTAGATGGAAATACCAAAATAAATGCAAAATTTAAGCCATGCAATACATTATGCCCATTACAATGAAAAAATAAATAGCAATGTTTATTCACTTATTATTATATTTACCATGGAGTACTTGGCTTTGCAAGGGACTTGCAGGCCTTTACTATAATCGGGAACATGGAAGTTGCACTTTTCAGGAAATATATCTGCTCATGATCAGTAAATGGCTCTGGTGGAACATTGTCACACAAACCTGCAAAAGTTTAAAGTCACTAGTTTTGACAATTTAATATTCATCCAAGCAAATTTTTTTTGTGCTTAGCCTTGTGCCACTAACAATTATTAAAGATCATCAGAAAATGTAAAACATGAAATTCATTGAACANTCAGCAATGTGAAATGGAAGCAATGCATGTTGACCAGTTTCAAAAAGAGGTTAAAAATTTGTTGAAGCAGAGATAAAAGTTTCCTAATCTTACCAATTTTTAATTTCAGTTGAAGATGTCTCGTTCCAAGCAGCAATGCAAGCAGGAGTTTGCTGTGCCCAAAGGTACACCAAGCAAGTCTATTTACACACATGAAACTGTCTCACAAGCGTTCATGAGTCCCGCACATGACATACTAGAAGCTTATTGCAGTCCGGCAGACAAAAGGCAACTCAAGCAAGTGCATGTAAATATTCCTTAACTGGTTTTACTGTGGCTGTTTGATAATCTGAGTATCCTTTACTGCCAAACGCCAGTCATAGCTAGGACACTTTTTTTCTTGTTTTGCGCTTGTATGTTTTTAAATAGCAAAAACTTTAGCTAAAATAGCAGAACATTTAACTCAAAGTTAACAGTATTAAGTTCAAACTTAGCAGATGTTGTTAATAGCAATAAACCCAAATTTTGTAAGAATTCATACAAAGTCATTGTGCTTCAGACCAAGATTTCTCCCAAAAACAATGTTCCAACCATCAAGTCGGTTACTTCCAATCCATTGTTCCAATCTCCGTCAATGCAAAGGTATATAATGAGTTCATAACAATCGTTTTGCTTTGTTTTGCACAGTAGACTCTTTTGTTTGTATTTTTTTGCAGTGCTTCTCCAAAATACACAAACCGGAAAAACAGTGGTGATGTTGTGGCCCAGTTATGTGACGGAGAGGCTGTATCTTCAGAAGTATGGAGCACAGCTGGAAAAGAAAAATCGAGGATAAACATTAAAACTGTTTCCAACCAGAAGAAGTTCAAGTACATGTTTCAAAAGCTCGCAGACACCTGTGACAGTGAGTTAACAACCTGCTTGTTTTGTTATATTTTGATCCTCGTTGGATGAAACAATGCCTGAGTATGGTATGCTCATAATAAGTCCACTGACGAGATACATGGCTCATTTGCAGTTCCATTGGACATTCTTTCATATAAATTTTTGAAGTTGGTGGCTTCAATTTGGGTCTGGTTTCACTGGGTAATGCCACTTAAGTTTCTTGCTTCAGGAAATGCGAGTGACCGAGACAAGAATAGAATCCACAAATTTCTAGCACAAGGCAGCCAGGCAAAATTTTTAACTACCGTTCACTAACTACACAGCTCTGTAACTCTCAACAAAGTAATTTTCCAACCACTGTGATGGATGGAGACTGTCTTTTCTAATATTACTTCTTCAACAGCTTTAAAAAAGGCTTAACATAAAATGTAAATGATAACTTTACTAATAATGAAATATGTTTGTTTACATTTGCAACCTGCTTTATTACATTTGCCCCTTTGACAAGTAAAGTTTTCCCTAAAACTGTGTTCGTAGTGATCTGTTTAAACTATTTGACAAGTTCTGGGTTGTGTAATGGCACAAGATTATATGGAACTTTCAAAACTGTGTTGACCACTGGTTTTGTTTTTCAGTGTTAAATGATTCAATAGAGTTGGTTGCTGAAGAGCTTCAGAAGCATTATCGCCTTGACCAATTCTCCCCTTGTGCTGTTGCCAGCCAAAGCCCAGTGGTTACTGTTGGCAGAATTGCCAGCGAAACAGGGGGGCGGTTGCACCCCCAATCTATTGTACTGGAAGGTGATAGACTGCACTGTTTTGGCAGGAAGGTGGTGTTGGATGTGCAGGAACTACAACAGTACTCTCTTTTTCCTGGACAGGTTTTTGTTGTTTTTAAACTTGTTCATGTTGCGAATGTGGTTAAATTGCTAATTGTTGTATATTAGGTTGTGGCAGTTAAGGGCACGAATCCAACCGGCTCAAAATTTATTGCAAGCGAAATTTTCACCTTGCCCTGCAAAAAGGGAAATGTCCAATTGGCACAATCTTCTTTTTCAGGTTGGTATCCAAAATTGTTAAATCTGAAAAAATATATATGGTCGGGTCCTCTGGATTATGGTTTTGTTGAGTTTTCTTAAATACAAATTGTAAAAAGCAGATATTTTTTTATAAACCATTCTAACAATACAAAGTTTTCAGTCCCATCCAGGTAACATAGTTGCTTGGTAAGAGTTTCCCAGTAGAAAGTAATATTAATCTTCGTCAAATTGTTTTTGTGATGTTTTGACCGGCCTGTTTAACTGTGCACAATGTAGTGCTACATTTTTAATGAAAACTTGTTTGGTTCACTTAACAGATTCCCTCCAGATAATGGTGGCAGTTGGACCTTTTACAACCAGCTCATTAAGCTATGAACCGCTTATGGACTTCATATCTGCGGTGCAGGAAAATAAGCCAGATGTCACTATTTTGGTAGGAACCCCTTGCTCTTTATCATAGACCTCAAACTTCTACTTACTCTACTTGTACTTGAACTAGGTGGGACCAATCGTAGATGCCAACCAAACGAGTGTTACACAAAGCATTGATATACAATCATTTGATGAGTTTGCTCAAAAATGGATTAATTCTATCACATCAGCAATAGAAGGGTAGGTAAAAAGCCACATAGTAATGTGGTTTTAAGTTAATTTTTAGTCGTTACATTATTTTTTTTGCAGTTTTACTTCCGTTGTGTTCGTTCCATCCACAAGAGATGTGTTTCACCACTTCTGCTACCCACAACCACCATACAAGGACACCAGTCAGCAGGTACACAGACTTTCGTTTTAAATGTAGGCTTGCATTGTATGTTTGTTTCATGTTTAACTTCGGTGGGCAAGTCAAAAGCTGAATGTGCTATGCTCAAAATGAGTCCAATGTCGAGGTACCTGCCTCCCTTTAATTCCGTTGGATCATTTTTTTTCAATTTTTTGACTCTCGAATTTGGGTCATCCTGTCTGGTACCACTGGATCAGAGCATTAGTTTCTTGCACAAGTGACCATGACAGGATTAGAACCCACAACCCTTTGAGCAATCCTTGACTATCAGTTGTGTTTTATCGCTAGCTTAACAGTTTGTTCTACAAGAAAAGCCTATTTATGATATTTCAGAATGTGTACCACCTATCAGACCCAACCACCATTGATGTTTCAAATGTTCGAGTTGGCATAACGTCAACCGACATTTTGTTTCACCTTGGAGCAGAAGAAATATCAAGGAACCCAAGCTCTGACCTGGACAGGTTATCAAGACTTAGTCAGCATGTGCTTTGCCAAAAAAGGTTTGCAAATTTTAATCCTTATACTTTTGCTCCTGTGCATTTAATTTTGAAATGTATATTTATGGGCATACTTTAGTATAGTTTCTGTTTTTGCAATTGCCATTAGCTATACTGTTATAACAAATATACTGTTAAAATATAAATATTTTCCAGTGTATCCATCCTATTGAAGTGTCTGCTTGATGTCATAAACGACAATTTTTTGTGGTGTGATCAGCGAAATTTGCAATTTTTGCCCAGTTGAAGCCTTATCATATCTCAACATTTTCGAGTTATTTGAATGTCCTTGTTTCACAGCTACTACCCGATGTACCCACCCCATGAAAGTGTTCCATTTGACAACATAAACAGCGAGTTCAGAATCAAGATGCCATCAGACAGGTTACCGGATATACTAATTATGCCTTCAGACCTACGTTGCTTTGCCAAGAGCATTCAGGGCCATATCTGTATAAATCCTGGCCGTTTAACCAAAGGTGAAACTGGAGGAACTTATTCAAGGATTTTGACTGAAGCTTCATCTAACGGCAAAATTAACATAATTGCAGAAGTTGTAAAGATTTAGTGTGTTGATGTTGGTCATACTTGTGTTTTATTTTTATGTAACCCTTGGAAAATTGTAATACACCAAACATTTCAGTTGTGTTTGTCAATTGTAAAATTCAGTAGTGTTGAAATTGATCAATAAAAAGGGTGCATTGCACAGTTTAAGGGAGTAACTAACTCTGTTATGTGGCCACAGACATTTTATTACAAGCAGATAGTTGTTCAATAATGAAACGTCCACTTTACGTTTAAATGAAATCATATTGCAAATTTAAGGCTGAAAGCACTTCTTTAAACAAGCAACAAGAAATACTGTTGTCACAAAATTTCAATCTGAAAATAAAATTGTCAGCATAGTCCATTTTGAATTTCTTCAGAAGACTGGTCAATCTGTTTCAATGACAAGTCATGCGTTACAACTATTCTCGAAAATAAAAAAACAAAAAATACAGGTAGGTATAAAAGGTATAAAGCAATGGCTTCGTCAAGACCGACCTGCCAACATCAATCCTTAGAGTCACCAATACCATCAGCATTTATGGAAAACATTGCCTCTGCTTCAGGTAAACAAGGCGAATCGTATATTTTGCATATCCTTGTCTCCCCTCGGCCCTTTCGTAGATACAATCTTGTTGTGGAAGCATGGGCCATTATGTTTCCACCAATAGGTTTTTTTGGGTCGGCGCAGAACATTGCACTTCCATCCACTTGTGCTACCACCTGGTTCGTAATGATGACGGCGACTCCAAACTGCAAGTAAAACCATGAGGTATTGGAGAATTACTTAAACATGCATTTAAATACAAATGTTAAATCTGAATGGTGTGGTTATAAGTTAATGATGCATTTGTCTATCTGCTGTCAAGTTTGGGTATTTGAATAAACAAAGTATGCAAGAGCTGGTGGCATGATAGATAATTGATGAAAAACCCTTCACAAGGAATTATCTCGCCATGATATGACAAATCTAATGATAGTATCTTGAAAATATGTGCACCATCCAAATTAAAGTGTATTAAATTAGATGAAAATGTGGACATTCACGAAGTTCAACTTCCATAATGTTACCTCATCAGCCAGACGAAGTAATGTTCTTAAGAAGCGTGCCAAGTGCATTTGTCTTGCAGATAGTTCACCTCTGCCGCTATAGTCAGTTCGGTACAAAGCTGTTGCGCTGTCCACTATTAAAATAGCATACCTAGAAGGACAAATGCACTAGCTTACCTGCTACTAAGATAAATTATGAGACAGAAAAAACATGAAAATAATATATTTGCTGCGTGATAGTGTACAAAACAAACAAACCAACCTTGTTTCAGACATCATGGCAGCAGCTTGCATTAGCAGTTGAGATTGATGGTCAGTGTTGTAAGCCCTGGCATAAGCTACATTGTCCAACACATCTGCACCATTCAAACCATATTTTTCAGCTACAGCTAGGAGGCGCTCAGGTCGAAATGTTCCTTCGGTGTCTATGTACATACATTTCCCTTCCCCTCCACCTTGTTCAATTGGCAGCTGGTGATAAGAAGTAGTTAATAGTTAGTCGTAGGACCCCTGACTGATTCCACCAGCGTTTTTCCCAGTTCTGATTACCCATTGTGCCAAACTCATCTTGTATTGTAAGTCCCTGTCACATAGCACCTTAATTGATGGTATAGCAGCAGTGCATTCAACCTTGATCCACCAATTGTGCCTGTTACTTTTTTGCAATACACACATTTTAGTGATGCATAGCCATTTAGGCTTGGTGATTGTTTAAGTGCAATTGTGTTGCTACGTTTTCTTTTACCCAGCGAAATAAACTAACTTAACTCTGAAGTAACACAAAAATGGGGGGAATAAAACAAGTTGTATGTTTGTGTCATAATACTTAAATAACATTTTAGCCAAATCACAATCAACCTGGCATGTAGCTGCTATAGTATGACAAATTTGTGTCTTCCCTGTACGAAATTCCCCAAAAATTTCAGTGATAGATCCAGTTTCAAATCCGCCTAAAACCAAAAACCACAATTTAAACTTGGCAACCAGTATTTGGGGAGGATCGGTTAACCTTGTAAAAGTTTGTCCAGTTCCTTAGACCCAGTCGTTATTTGAATAATCTCAGATCTACGCTGATGGAATTCAGTTGCAGTTGTGAAACCCATTGGCACCAGCTTTGCCGCTTCAATCTGCAATGAATTAGCATTACCTGTATTTATTTTTTGCCTGTGCATTTTAATAATAAACTGCGATTTAAAACAAAAAAGACACAAATGTTCAAAAAGACAGAAAGCAAAACTGCATTTGAAACACTAAACATGTATGTGTTTATAACTCTTCATCTAAAAATAGCTGGCCCAAATAGTTGCCAAAACATTTGAATGTTATGTTGCTTTCAAAAACTACTTAGGTCAGGATATTCTTGATAAGAGTAAACTGCACTTATTTTTAGATTTATGGAGTGTTCATACAAAACATGCGCCAGGAGGGTGCACAACCAGTAAATTGTGTTACACTTACAATTATTTTGTCCGCTTTAGCCTCGCTGATGCCCTTTACTGATACCAGTTCTTTTTTCGGTGCATATGCCAGAGCCTCAACAGAGTGATAGCCATGTTCTTGTAGTTTTCGAATGTCATGTGCACTGATTCCATTTTGCTAAAAAATGGAGTTGTACAAATTGAAATGATTGAAAATGTTGACTCNTTTAGGCTTGGTGATTGTTTAAGTGCAATTGTGTTGCTACGTTTTCTTTTACCCAGTGAAATAAACTAACTTAAATCTGAGGTAACACAAAAATGAGGGGAATAAAACAAGTTGTATGTTTGTGTCATAATTCTTAAATAACATTTTAGCCAAATCACAATCAACCTGGCATGTAGCTGCTATAGTATGACAAATTTGTGTCTTCCCTGTGCGAAATTCCCCAAAAATTTCAGTGATAGATCCAGTTTCAAATCCGCCTAAAACCAAAAACCACAATTTAAACTTGGCAACCAGTATTTGGGGAGGATCGGTTAACCTTGTAAAAGTTTGTCCAGTTCCTTAGACCCAGTCGTTATTTGAATAATCTCAGATCTACGCTGATGGAATTCAGTTGCAGTTGTGAAACCCATTGGCACCAGCTTTGCCGCTTCAATCTGCAATGAATTAGCATTACCTGTATTTATTTTTTGCCTGTGCATTTTAATAATAAACTGCGATTTAAAACAAAAAAGACACAAATGTTCAAAAAGACAGAAAGCAAAACTGCATTTGAAACACTAAACATGTATGTGTTTATAACTCTTCATCTAAAAATAGCTGGCCCAAATAGTTGCCAAAACATTTGAATGTTATGTTGCTTTCAAAAACTACTTAAGTCAGGATATTCTTGATAAGAGTAAACTGCACTTATTTTTAGATTTATGGAGTGTTCATACAAAACATGCGCCAGGAGGGTGCACAACCAGTAAATTGTGTTACACTTACAATTATTTTGTCCGCTTTAGCCTCGCTGATGCCCTTTACTGATACCAGTTCTTTTTTCGGTGCATATGCCAGAGCCTCAACAGAGTGATAGCCATGTTCTTGTAGTTTTCGAATGTCATGTGCACTGATTCCATTTTGCTAAAAAATGGAGTTGTACAAATTGAAATGATTGAAAATGTTGACTCAACCTAATGTGTCCAAAATGTTACAATATTGGAGCTGTAAACTTGACTTTAAGCATTTTTTAAAACTCGAACTTTAGTAAAGAAATAACAAAATTGCCTTTTTGGGGTCCTAAATGATTGGGCAATTTTCCAGATGTTTTTAAGCAACAAAACAAAATCAAAAAACGGAACTGGTAAGTATCATTACAGATCTTAAGTATCTCCAACATCCACATATCAATGCATACAAAATAACAACAATTGTTGTTTAATTATTACCTCAAGTTTAGATATTGGTAAGGGACCAATATTTTCTTCTTCAGCTATGTTTTCTTCCGCTTGCATCGTTTGTTTCGTGCTACTGTAGTTCTGTGAAAATAGAAACCTCAGAAAACAAGTCAGTCCTTAAAAGCCTGTTTAAGGAAAATATAAGACATAAGCATGGAACGCAATTGTTTTTGACAGATTCTATTTTCCCACCTTACTTTCCGCTCGAAATCTGACTTTTCAACAAAACAAGGCTAAATTTTGTAAACAGGGCAAATCTCGCGCCACTCTGAGTGCTCATCCGATATAGGCGAGCACACAAAAATATAAAACGTACAAAATTTAAAGCGATATTTTTTGCAGAAAACAACCTTAGCGTGCCTTAAAAACTACTTCAGTGCTAACAGAAAAATTTATTTTACAAAAAATAGCAACTATCGAATGACTACTGTTTACCAGAGTCATGGAATTGTTTTCTATTAAATTTGCTGTTTACCAAAGCCTTTCAATTGCAAATGTTGCTGCAATGCCAGCATTCAGACTTCAGAGGTTCGCAACTCCGCATGTATGAATTGACGGCCAACTTATTTACCATAGTCAGACTCCTATGGGTTACCAGAATCAGACCCCAGGGTNCGTTATATTCATAGATTGACTTGTGGTGGTACTAAACACCTCATGGTACCACACAGTACCGCATGGTAACACATAAAATCTGCATATGTTAGTAAATAAGACCTTTTGGGAGAAGCTGGGGTGGGGTATGGGGTCTCATATCCTCCAATGGGGCCTCATACAACATGCCATGGAGTCTCATTTTTTCTGTTGGGTCTTGTATACTCCCATGGTGCTTTATATCCTCCATGGCTTCTTACATTCAGATACTCCCCATAGCCCAGATACCCCCATGAGGTCTTATATACTCACATGTGGTACCATGTAGTATTTAGTACCACCCATACAATTGTAAAATAATGGTAAAGTCTAAAACTGCAGGTCCACTTTTAATGCGAGATACTCTCGGAAAGCAAACACTATTTGCGTACAAACAGTGGACACTTGAATTGATAACCCTGGGTTATAGGTGTGTCCAGCCTATTTTAGTAGAAAACTGTTTCATTTATTGCCATAAATGCGAAAAAGACTAACGGTCGGCATACACCAGTCAAGTGCAAACACTTTGGGCTTAATTCTAAAGCGTAATTCAGGCCACAACATGCCCCAATAGGAAACAATTTATCGGCTGCAAATCTTTTGCAAAATTAGCTAAACTTGGAATGTTTTTGTGCAAGTTCGGAGAGAACACTTGCTTTGTGTTGGCGCGAGAAATAACGCAGTGAAGCATGACGCTGCACAGAAACGTTACCTGAAAAGTATTTTTTTGTCAAAAGGTTGACTTGAAAACTATTTTTCTGTTACAAGTTTGATGTGTTTGCCAAAAGTTTTGGCTGCAGCACTTACGTTTGGGTTTTTTAGGATGGCCAACAGCATGGTCAGTAAAAGTTTCAGAAAAAAATCAATTGGCCCCGCAATGTTACCTGAACTCAGGTTATAACATTAAAAATGGAAATACGATGCACTGTTTAGTTAAAAACGACAAATTGTTTTTAATTGATGCTAACAAAAAAGTGAAAATGGGTATTTTTGGCAGTAAATGTGTCATTTCTATAGATTAACATCACATATGTGGTAATTGTCTTGTTTAGAATCATACCTACTCGTTAATGTTACAACAAAATGGACAAAGATTATGATGTGTTATTTCGCATCATGATACTTGGTGACACGGGGGTCGGAAAAACATGTTTACTACATCGTTTTTGTGATGAAGAGTTTCGATATAACCATGTCTGCACCATTGGTAAGTACTAACAGTGAGTAACATGATGTTTTTTTTATGCAAAAAATATGCTTTGTTTCACCAGGAATTGACTTCAAAATGAAAACAATTGATCTAAATGGAGTACGAGTCCGAATACAAATTTGGTATGTGTATATCCAACTTTCCAGGTCTCGGGCTTCTATATCATTACTCATTAGTAAGGCAACATACTGTTTATTTAAGGGACACAGCTGGCCAGGAAAGGTATCGTACGATTACTCGACAGTATTACAGAAAAGGACAGGTAAGTGAAATGACAAGGTCGTATGTTACAAAATATCAATTTTTTTTAACAGCTAAATTTTTTTTAAATCTTTCTTGAATAGAAGTTCTTACTGTGGTCTTGATGTTGCTTCTTCATTGGTAATATATTGCACGGTGATCACACATTTATTGCAATGTTTTTTTCTTTTTGCTCTGCAAAGGCATATTTAATGTGATAAATACTGCTGTGTTTTGGTTTGTGTACTAATGGAATCTTACCCTTTATGCACTTCTGTAACCAATGATGATCATGTGCATATCCACGGTCAAAATACTTCTAAAGCACTTTATAAGTTGTCAGTTTTAAGAGTTTTGTGAATATATATGCTACTTCGAATCTACTCAAATATGATTCATACAGTTGGCCTGCAGAAATTATGCAACCTTTGTGAATATAAAACAATAACCTTTTTATTCAAATTGAATGTCTTTGCAACATTTAAAACAATTTGTGAAAATGAGTACAGCAATCGTTTTATTGAATACAATTCAGAATTTTTATCTATTAAATCATTTTGATATGATTTAAATAGCCAGAAATCAGAAACATGCCGCCCTTTATTAAGACAAACATACCACATGCACAATGAAAGAGCAATTCAGGCAGTGTTTATTGACCTCTGCGTTTGGCTGCAATGCAACTGACCATGAGTGGTTTTATGAATAATGTTGTTAGAGTATGATTCTCGTTTAATCCATCCAGTCTCAAGTTTTGTCCTTTAGGTTTTTATTTATAATTGTTTTGCATAATTTACTTGGACAGCTCCAAGCTTCATGTGCACTAACATCCAAAGCATCCATCAAGTTTAAATTTAACTACAGAGCATTTAAACAACATGCTAAAATATCAACATTTGTTTTGAAAACAACCTCATGCATTGTCATACATTTTAAAAATCATTTACACCACCCTAAATTATATCTCCATATTTTAAGGGAATAATACTGACATATGACATCACAAATGAAGCATCGTTTCTCAACATCAGAAAATGGACAAGCGATGTCTCCGAGGTAAATTAATCCCATCTTTTTTATCGGAGACATTTCATATGTTCAAACTAGAGCAGTACTGTGCAAACTTTTTTACGCACCTGTGTTTTGCACCAGGACAGCTTTTCAAAGATAATAACTTCTATTATGCAGTTATAAGCGTTGTAAATGCAGAATGGGCAAACCAACATGAGTTTGAATTGGCCAAGTCGTTGTAAGGTTTAAATTTGCCAGGGAAATGTTCTTGTTTTTAAAGATTTTGCTAGGTTAACATTGCTATGCGGCACATCGGTGCAAAGACTGGAATAATTTTAAACATGCCTTAGAGAAAGGAAAATAAACATTTACTTTGCATTTCATGTAGTATGGTGATGAAAAAGTTCAAACCATCCTAGTCGGAAACAAAAGTGACAGAGAAGACAGCAGAGTTGTTTCAACTGAAGACGGTGCCAAGGTAACTTNGGCACATCGGTGCAAAGACTGGAATAATTTTAAACATGCCTTAGAGAAAGGAAAATAAACATTTACTTTGCATTTCATGTAGTATGGTGATGAAAAAGTTCAAACCATCCTAGTCGGAAACAAAAGTGACAGAGAAGACAGCAGAGTTGTTTCAACTGAAGACGGTGCCAAGGTAACTTTGCACTGTTGAAATAATGTTTTTTTCTATGTTACCTTTACCTTTCTGTACACAGTTGGCTAAAGAATTTGGCATGTCATTTTTGGAGGCAAGCGCTTATACTGATTCCAATGTCACAGAGGTCTTCACAGAGATGGCCAGATGTGTGTTGGAAGCTAACAAGGAGTTTTTAAGTGCCAACCACAAGGTATTTGCATTTGTTTGGCCACCAGAAATTCATCCAACTAACCAACTAGTATCTAGTCTCTCAGTATCTTCAGTTACCAAGATGATTGAGAATAGAAAATATTCATTGCTTAGGCAGATTTAATGTAGGTGGACATATAGCTTTTGCGTTTAAAAACATCTAATATTTATGCCAAAAAAATTTTAGGATAACTTTTCTTTTAAACGTTCAAAAAATTCCGTTCTTTTTTACATTCAAAAAATTCTGTTTTTACGTTAAAAAAAATACAATTTTGAAAATTTTAGGCTCTCCACTTTTCATCGTCATCTGAAGGTGAAAACAGTGAGGATGAAGGGATTGTTAAAGACCTTGAAACTGACAAAGCAAAGTCAATGCCATTTGCTGGCCAGGACTTAAAACCAGCATCTTGTTGTAATAACTAGTGGAGTAACAAACCTTTTATATCACCATTTGTACCAACAACAGCATTGTATTCATAAGTCATATGTGATTTTTAGTAAGTGTCTCAGTTCAATCAATTTGTTTGTGTCTGCAGTTTTTTTAAGATATTGTAACAGCATGATCAGATGTTTTCTACTTTTTGCTATTGCGCTTTGTTTCATTGGGCTACCTTCTTAATGCAGTGA
>QXVZ01006516.1:0-17648 GCA_008931825.1 Phallusia fumigata
TCTAGGTAGTTGATAGTCTTTCAGTTTGTACCTCGTCAGCAACTCCTGCTTTTCAGCGGGCGTCATAACAACATGTTCCGGTACAAGCTGTAAAAAAACATACAGGTTTAGAAAAAATTTGGGCAAATTTAATTTATGCCCAAAAGGGACTTCCTGCAAACAAAGTATAGTATATTCGCAAACAATCCTGTATCACATGGGTCGCATGCATCGCAAGTAACGCATATATCCCTGTAGGCCGTGTCATACGTTGTTATAAAGGTTGGTTTACTAAACGCAAACATCAGCGTAAGTTAAAGGATGCCTGGAAACAAGCGATATATGCGGTACAAAGCAACACATTCAATACATGGGATACGTGAAATACATTTAATGTACGAAATATATATAGAATAATTGCGCTGCATGCAAGGCCCATTTAACTGGTCCAAAATTAAGGACAACTAGGAAAAAATGAGAAACAAAAAATTTTCTATTCAAAAAGAAACAAACATTTTTCAGAGAAAAAGTTCCCATTCTTTTTCTCATTTAGGATAGTATATCTACATGTTTTCACAACAAAATTGGCCTTCTACTAGCTAGCTTACAATGGTAATGTTACCAAAAATCCTTTGCTTTGTTTCAAGAATAAAATTATGTTTCTTTCGTTATGTAAAATATGGTGGCCAAACTTGTTAAAGATAGGAAAAAATAAAGATGTTTCTTAGAAATCTGGACAACAGTATTTTCTGAGATAGTCTCTCAAAATAATGATAATCATAAAAAGGACAGTATTGGAGCCCTAGATATACATGCAATATTTGTGGCATATAAGTATATTTGTGTTTTTTAAGGCGCTCTCAGAAGTGAACATAATAGAAATAAATTGAAGCATTAATAAAAGCTTACAATCAAATCAACAGAAACAACCAGCGTGAATAAATTTCCACAGGTATCTAATAGGCCACTTTTTCTCTCAAACAACCACCCTGATGGAGGTGGCACACAATAATCCAACAAAATCTGCAGTATGAACTATGAAGGGTAATGTTAAAATTTATTATTACCAGGGCCCCTATCTCAGTGATAAATTAATTATATTTCGCTAAAATGGTTTGTTGGAAATAAGTCAAGGAAACCATTTGAGAGGATTCTTGAATTTTGAACACGAGATGAAAATAGATACATTGATTTAAAAAACACAAAAAAACATTTCTTACCTCATGTTCTGTAATATTAATCAGCAACTCTTGTTCCAAAAACTGCTCTAGAATATATTTTGGTGCCATGTCAAATAATGATTGTTTGGCAGAAGGAGTCATGCCCTGTTGTACAACAATAATTGCTCGCTGGATGTTCTCTTCTTGCATTCTTTGACAGTATGTCTTGATGGTTTTTACCCCAACCTTTGGTTCCTCTGTGGAAAAGATCATGATTTTTAGCATTGCCATCCAACTGCAGTCAGGACAAAAACAGATTCTAATTTGAAAAGGTGTTTAAGCTTTGTAAGCGAGTGTGACACATTACAAGTGGGTATTTGCAACAGACATAAAAAGTCTTAAAGATTTCCTTAAAAATGACAAGGTTACTTTGTTAAATGACATTGCCCCAATTCCGGGAAGTTGAATCAAATTAGGGTCAGTGAATCCCTTAAGTAAAAATCAAAATAAAAGCAAACTGGTCCAACAGGTAGCTTGATTGTGGACCTATCACCGACTCGAGTATTGTCACAAGGAATTATGATCTTGTGTAACAAAGGTATTGGTTTTGAGTTGATGAATCAAGTTAAATGAAAAAAAGCCAGGGAAGTTTTTAATTTTGCACCAACCTGGAAAAAACACAAACATCTGATCTGTTGGGTCATCGTTATGAGCAACAAGAATTGTAAGATCTTGCCGTCCAGGTTTTCTCTCACTAGGTTTGTCACCAAACTCATCTTTGAACTCCTCCAGGGATTGGTCAAGTTCGTGTTGGGTTACCAAGTATCCTCGGTCATGGCAAAGCTGCAAGTCAGACAATGCTTAGCTAATTGCACAAACAGCTAAAAAGCGTTTGTACAAATCCAAATTCAGGCTAACAGGTTCAGTTAAATCACAAGCCAATAATATTTTATGTAATAGTTTCTTGTATTAAGTAATCACCTGCATTACTGTTTTCCGTATTCTCCATAATCTGTATGTTTCTGCTTCATCATCCATTGTTGTAAAAATTTACAACACCTTTTACTGAACAAAAGTATATGACACAACTTTTTTATTCAGCTATTAAGTATTTAGTTTGCAGCCTATACCAATGTCCATTTACTACAAGAAAAAAAGCTAGCACAATAAATTTTAACAGCTGCAGCTGAGCTGCATTCATCATTTTGGCATAATATTTGTATTTCTACAAAAGAACATTTTGGTTCCACATTAACTAAGATAGCATAACAAATTATAATATTGGCTAAAATTTACCGTTCAGCAACGAACAAAAGATGTTTTGCTAACAAAGCGTGTCAACTAACTACTCAACAAGCCAGAAACTAGTTACGTACATTTGACTGCTACGTTAAAGTACTAATATACGCTCTGCAAGTATCAAAGTGTTCCGATGGTAAGCTTTTATTCATAGGGACTTGTTTTGCAGTTCAGAGCTTACACTTGCATATAAAATTCACATTATACTGCAGCCTTTAGCGTTTTTACAGCATGACGATTGACGTTTATAACGAGGCGCCGAAGCGAACTTTCGAATATTACGTCAAAGTACTAATTTGACTAAAATCTTACTAATACAAGCAGACTTATTAAAGTGTTCCGATTCCGAGGGTAAAAAAGGGACACAATCTTTCAGTTCAAACTTACTCTTTCATATCCAATTAAAACTACTTTTCGCGTTTTCACAGCAAGTTAGCACTTTTTACGCATTGGTCGAAAGTTCGCTAAAGGTGCCCCGCAAAAACGTCCTGCAGCGAAAATACACGTCGGTAAATTTCGGCGCTTTTTGTACTTTTTTGGAATGCCTACTTCGGTGTCTTGAAACTACCCGGTAGGGTTTTTTCGGTGATTTTCCTGGACCGAAGGGCAATGTAGAGGCCCCTCGGCTAGTCCCACCAACCTTTTTCTCACCGTCACAAAACGCCTTGTAATTACGGTGAAACTGAGGCGCGTTCTACCTTTATCCACCAAAAGTGCCTTCCAGTTTTTCGCGCCTATAACGTCCTAACGTCACACAGCTATTTTCCGCTTTGCGCTAATATGGTGTCTTTATGATTTCTTTTACCAAACGAAAAAAAACCTAACTCAACTCATATGAAGTTAGAATATTTTACCCTTACTAACATGGATCTGAACTGAAACTTTTTACAAGTCCTGCCGTCGTATGGCGAAGAGTTCAAGGACAAACAGTAAACTCATTTTACAGTTAATTACTGCTTCAGACTGGGACTGTTTTACCTTGATCACCAATCTTGTAGGGTCGAAAGAATTTAGTCCTCTGGATTAAAAGGTTTTCCCGATCTTGAATCAGAAGTCTTAAGTTTTCCTGATAAATTTTTACAAGTTTGCGTTTACCAACGACCTGATAAAACTGATTTTGGATTTCCTTAATTGTAGGGAAATACCGCCGGTTTTCAAAAGATGTTTCAAACTCCAACATTAGTCAGGTCGTTTATTTTAAAAACTGGCCGTATTTCTATTATTTGTTTGTAGGATTTCTGATTTCTGCAGCCTGTAAAGTGCAGTAAAGTTTTTGTTTGACAAATGCCCCCAAACTGATGCCTTCCTCTCCCACAATATGTCCAGGATGTTCCTCTGGAAAAAATATTATTTGTTTGTATTTGAGCTTTCTGCTTCTGTTTCCAATTGTTTCTGGTTTGGTTTTATGCATTTTCTTGTTTTTTCTTGTTATTTTTGAATGCATTTGTAACCTGGTTATTACAAAAACGTTAAGTTAGTCAATTAGCTGACAGTCCTAGGAAGATAGGTTTCCAAATAAATGTACACCTGGGAAGTTAAAGATTGCTTGCAATTTCTGAATATGCGGTCTAACCTATTTTTTGGTAAGTGTAAATACGTGAAGGCTTTTTTGTAAATATGGTCTTGAATCTAAAATCATACGCTATGTTGTCACTGCCAAAAGTACGAAAACAAATTAGGTGTGTACTGTACCATTTATGCAGCGGTCACATGACCACGTGGTGAAGTATCGTGTGCGAAACGGTACCGATTTCACATGTGATCTGCGATAAGCGAAACCCGGACCCAACACTGCAAGCTATTGCACCACATTTCGTAAGACTTCTGAAAACAGTTGAATCATTGTATATGCAAAATCAGTAAAAACAGATCTCTCAAATACTTGGTATTGTTGCAACATTTTTGACCAACACAATTGGTTACGCACTTCCCGAAAACTACCCAGTCCTGTTAACAATGTATGAATCGGTTCCGAAAAAGTGTTTGCAAAAACACCCAGATTGAACCATTTCCTGTTTTTGTGGTCGTCGCTATTTTTTCCCGAGACCTGCTGCTACGCATGTGTCCTTATAGGAAATAGGCCTAGGACATCGTGTAAATGCAGTTATAGTTTTCAGTGTACACTTTCGAAAATCTGAAATTTTAAACAACAATTAGCCGCCTACAATTTAAAAGTGTTAAGGACTCGTGTATTTGTTGCTGTGGGTCACATTTGTAAAATGCTACAAAATTGGCTGGAAATCGTGAAGCAACTGTAGGGGAAAATTATTGGCAACCGCAGGGGAAACGGCTACCAAATAAAATTGTGGGTCGACACGGCTTAATACCCTTTACTTCGCTAAAGCGAAAAACCTTTGACCAAGGTCACGTACCGCCAAAGTTAACAAAAATCCCCGTTTGTTGGTTTCAGCATTCACCTCCAACAAACTTTATGACTTTCATTTGATAACAACTCGGAATGAGTTAAAATAAGGCAAACAGGTATTTGTAAAGGTTTCACGTCATTTTCCGCGCGAATTTAGAAGTGACGTCTCAGCAACGGTATCAAAGGGATAGCCGCTTTTTATTAGGTGATTGCATACCGCAAGTGAAAAGTGAGCAGTATAATAGGGACAAACATTATGACAGCAGTTAAAATGATCGGAGTTTAATCAAGCTACCTTTTTGAAACGGCAAGTTGAAGAAATGGAAACAAATTTTAATATCACTGTTCTTTACATCGGCCATGAAGCAGAACGAAAACTTATTGCCACTACATCCTGAGCATGACAAGTTGTCGTTTAAATTTAACTACAATATGCACCAAATAGCCACAAAGCTTAATAAATTGTTTGTTACACATGGCTAATGTTCACTATCTTTACTTTGGTCAAAAAACAGTTTCAGTAGGGACCTGTTGAGAAAAAAACCAATCAATACGTTTATTGTGGGCGGACAGTTTTGTTGCTATGATGCAATATGTTTTCGTCATGTATGATTATTTGTTCTTTCCCGAATGGGTCTTTGCTGGTGTACAACTTGTTTCCGAACTGTTTATTGATAATATGAAAGAGCGAAAAACAACAACAAACAAAATTACGCTGTAGCATTTTACAGGCACCACTATTCAGTGCGGTAGGCTAAACTGTTACCAGGACGTTTTAAAGCATAACATTTTGCTGAACGCACGGAATTTAGAAAGCGAACAAATATGTTTAAGAACTCTGCCGTAGTGCATTAAAAGCGGAAAGCTGCGTCATCTAGCGGTATGACACAATTGCACACGACAGAAGGCCTCGCATTGTGATGACAAACCGGCTTTTTATTATTTTCGACTTGTCTGGGCTGTAGGTTTGCTACTATCATTATAACTTAATGCAGTTCGCTGTTATGTACATTGGCAAGGCTTGCATTAAACCGCATAATTTAAGAGACACCTGAAAGGTATAAATTGTAAATCATAATACCAATTTTTACGACATGCAAAATACAGTTTTAACATTTGTAAATTTTTAGATTTGTGGATCGAACTTTTAACGCAAAATATCAATTTTACCACAGTGACAAACAAACTCAGCTAAATTTCGAACATTCGGCCAATTCCGTTTCTTGTTGGCCAGTTACGATAAACTATGACAATTTTTTATGTATTCGGCCATTATTGCAATCCTGCTATATTTTTCTCTGTTATGTCCATTCACAAACGATGGTGCCACATCGACAATTTGGAGGCTAAAAAAGTGTCTTTGTTCCAAAAGAAAAGCACGTATTGCACGGGGTGTTCAAAAGCCTGATTGGCTTAATCACCCCTAACGATTTGATTCACGCTGCAGTATTATCGTTTTGTTTAAACGTGACTTAATTAAAACTGCTTGCCGGAAAGAGATAATTGGATTCTAAGTATACCGACCAAATTACATTTGGGCGCTTTGGGGACGAAAATTAGGATTTGGAGTCATTATGTTTTTCTTTTTCATTCAAACTTTTTTGGTTGTGTCTATCAATGGGAGCTAATTTATTTCACAAAGTGAAATCCATTTTCCCATCACGAAAGTTCCTTGTGATCCGGGTAATAACCGTATTGTTTTAGTTTCACAGACCTGGGCGAGCACTTGGCTCAGTGATAGAATGCGCTCGACCCATATACAGACAAAATATTATGATTTGCACTCGGAAGCGTCCCGGCCTAAAAACCCCCAAAAAAATAAAAAGTAAACAGTTATACAGACATTTGCATAAAGCCTTGGTGTTGTTTTTCTCTTTAATTCTCGTGAAAACGTTGCAACAGAATACTTATCAAGTATGGATGTCATGCATTCAAATAAATAAGGTTTTAGGCGAGGTTTCCATAATGAACGTTTATAACTTGCTTATAATGAACAACATGAGAATAAGGTTGTTCTTTTTTCCAGCAAAGTAACCAATCCCGCAATTAAAACATAAAGCAGGAGGTATATTAGGAAGTAAAACCGACACCAGACATTAGTTACCGGCTATGATAACAGACCGGGCACCAAATAAGTGTGAGATGATTGCCACCACAGATCGGACGTCGATAACCGGCCGCCGCGAAGAAGGCTCACTCCGCCGTTGGCGCTAATTTTCTCTCATCAACAGCAAAGTGGATTTGCTGCGCTGAAAGCAGCAGCGCGCGGAGACGTCTTACGTAAACATACGCGTGAGATTATAAAGGGAGAAACAAGTGCACGTAGTACTGGTTACACAGCTAACCAGTGTTTGTTTCTGTCAGGCAAAATAAGGTAAGAAACCATAGTGCGGTTTGTAGGTGAAAAAACGATAAAGGGCATGGGAACTTCGTTCTGCTTTTTGGCATTTCTTTTTGCAAGTATTTATTGCACGTCAAATGCGGTCAGCGACGTAGGATGTGGACAAACTAAAGCCTGCTTCAAGTTTCCCGAAAACTGCCTCCTGACGGATTCGTCATGTTTGTTCTTTTCGTATGTTTGGGTAAGTACTTGTATAAAATGGTTTGATATGCCGCGCTGATCTTTCAAAGTCAATTTGACGTCCTTTATAAGTTTTCCGGTATTGCAAACAAGCCTAAAGTTTAATTTCTTCCGAGTGAAATTTTCATTCTGGAGCATTCAACAATTTCATAGGTAGCGCTTGTGAACGTACAGCGAATTGTCGTCTGGAGCTATTTTTAGTAATATGATTTGGAAATGTTTTCGTTTTCCCGATATCCGGGGTTTGCAGCGGACTGCGTCATTTTTCGTGCAACTCAATTTTTGTGACAGCCCAAGCTGCGAAACTGTGACATCGCGTCACGCTTTTACTTTGTCGTGATTTGAGTGACGTCTTGCTGCAGTGATCGGTCAGTTCCGACTCCCGCCGCCGCAAGCGAATCGCTGGCAGACATATTGCATAGAAATTGAAACAAGCGCATTTATCAAGTCATCGTGATACTGTGGTGTCGAGGCATTGCTGTTACAAACCCAAACCGGTTAGTTGTAATCTTGGTTGGCAAAAACAAATCAAAAAATCGTGCCTCGAAGCCGGATTGCTGGGTGATGCTGGCACATGTTATCCCATGGGGGGTCGTCTGATGCTTGTTAGTTATTTACGGGTGATGAAACGGTTTATTGGTACACTCTTTATTTAGCAATTACCACAATATACATGCTTAAGCAATCCCAAGAATATCTGGGAGAAAATCCTACCAACCACAACCGCTGACCACGCGCATTGAGAGATATTTAAAGAGTTTTCTATCGTTGGCTTTGCGGTTTTCAAGTTTAGACAAAATTAAATCATTGTCATTCATAAAACAGAGAAAACATATTTCTCCCACCAATCACCAGTTTCCGCACCTTTATCTATTTCCGCAAGGCGTTGATAAATCTGGACCAAACCTGCCTTCAGGCTGTTTAAGGCTATTTTTTGAACCCACTTGGATTATATTTTTAACATTGAGGAAAATGTATTTCGTCATCATTCTTTTCTGTCGCTAACGAAAGCATCACTTGCACTGCTGTAATTAAATAAGTTTTTATTAGCCATTTTTTACAATTACACAAATTCTTCTCAGGACCCGTCAACCAGCATGTTCGACATGGAACTAAGGGGCGGTGCCGGCAATGGCGCGTCATACGCAGCCGTCGCGTTTGCTTCTTCAAATAAGATGCAAGATGCTGACATGTATTATTGCACCGGGACAAGCTTAAAATCTGGAGCGATCCAAGGCCTTTATCAAATGCCAGCGACTGACACCGAGACCACGGTGAGAGTTTCTCACACGATAACGAAACGGCAATTAAGTTCGACGTCAATAAGTAATGAGCATTTGTGCGCAGGGCGTTTTGACGGTGGGAATCGCCAGTACAAGCAACGGGGTAGCAGAGTGCCAGTTTACACGATACGAAAGTGTTGCAAAAAATATCAGCGGCGGAACATCGAAGGTCTTTAACTTGACTGCCGACGATTTTTACGTGCTTTTGGCCTCAAGTGTTTTTCCAGGTTTGTCTTCATTCATGTTAAATATCTTTAGTATTTAAAAAAAACACTAACAATGTTGCTTATTGTTGAAAAACTTTAGGGGTTTTGACGTACCATGGGCCGCAAAGATGGATTTCGCCAAACGCTGTAAACCTGAGAACGACTTCGCCCCAAGCAAGCGCGTAAGCAACACAAACTTCGAACGGCAACCTGATATAAGATATTCAGATAAGCTTTAAATGATCTTATCAAAGATTTTATCGGACTACGTCATTGGTCATTCCCAAAAAATGTGTCAAAAAACTGTTTATAGCAAAAGAAATATTTTTAATAGTGCAACTTTCACACCCCCGGCCACCACACTATCGCCTTCAATCTTCACTGGCTGCAACAACACCAAAAGATGTTACACAAATACACCCGGTTGTTCGCCCGGGGACATCAACTGCATCTTTTTTTCTTGGAAATATGTGAGTATTTGCATTCACGTCAAAACATATGCGTATTCGCCGAACTGGAGGACAGAATTTGAATCCATGTTGTTTGTCACGTAAATGGGACAAAAATATATGACGTGATGTGGTCAAGTAGAGGTGAAAGCGCGAGGGAAACTTGACTATACCTGAACCGAACATTCACAAGCAGAGTTTGGACAAAACAATAGTTCTTTCCAGAAAATATAAACATGTCAACAAACGGGTGACACATAGCACGTGCCGAAATGCCGGAGACAAACCAATGTCTGGCATTGAAAATAAGACTTTGATTAAGTTTTGCTGTTGATAGACAACTGTTTTTGAGGCAGTATACTAACAGGCCAATTTCAAGGTTATTAAATGGGAATAATTTGCTTGAATTAAATTCAAAGGACCGGCATAAAGGGATTGTTGCAGTAAATGCTTTTATATGAAATACCAAAACTGAATTAAACCATGTCCGTTTTTAGAATCCCAACCTTGACACTTTCGACATGGAACTAAGCGGAAAACCTGAGCTTGACATGGGTTACATCGCCATTGCATTCGCACTCACAGAAAATATGATGAACGCCGATGTTTACGTTTGCGCAAGTGGAACATTGCGGTCGGCGACAATTCGACAACAATACTCAAATCCTGTGCTTGATTCTGTTTTTCCGGTTAGTTTCACATCATATTATTTTTCAAGGGGTTACCATGAGTTAAAGACTGGTACGCAATTTAGAGTTGCTCTGGGTCTCTCAGGCAGAACAATTGCTTTGCATGAGGTTTGCCGGATCTAACTATTAGGCATGAAATATTCAAACGTCTTCAACAAAAAATTGGTCAGTTTTATTAAATGTGTGTAGCAAACATATTGTTTGACAGTTAAGTACGTTTTCCAAAAAAATATTTTGTAATCCTTTGCATTAGAATAAGGTAATGTTGTCATGTTTTAGTCTTGCGTGAAAATTCTCTTAAAAATCGTGTTGAAAATCTCAAAAGACCACGCAAACGGGACGCGCCACATCCATCTCGACCTATGACATAAACCCATTTCAAATTCCAAGACTATTAAGAAGTCTCCAAATTTGGTGCCACTAATGGGCTACGTCGATGCAAGCATAAAATACCCGTTCTATTTTTTACAGACTGGTGTTTTGACTCGTGGAGGCGACTCGACCAATGGCGTAACGACGTGCAAGTTTACCAGACCGCCATCAGTGACACGAACGGCCATTGACGGAAGCCCAAAAGTATTTGACTTGTCAACAACTCAGTATTACGTGCTTTCCGCGTCTGGGTTGTACACAGGTATATTTCAAATACATTTAGCATTACAGTTTTTTTATTTCACCCTGAGCGCGGTAACTACCTTTACAGGATTGTTTCTTACATTTTATGAACGGCAGTCGTTGGCGTTTTGAATAGATAACCGGAAGTTTCGACAATAAGAAATAAATAAACTGGACTATGCTCTGATTTTTCCTTATGCCCAAAACAAACCACTTAAGGCCACCTGAGTAAGAGGTCTAAAATGGCGGAGTTATAAACATATGTTTGAACACTTATTACGAAATATGAGCGTCTGTTACAATTGCGTGGTGAACGTATTATAGTCCTTATCGTAGTTTGTAAACAATACATGTTAACTTTTCAACATTTTGCAACCAGGTGACAGTTTGCAATATCATTTCAACAACCGTTGGTTCTCACCCACGCCCTTCAATTATACGATGGGCTTCATGGCCCCATCACTTCAAAGCACAACAAGGTAATAATTGCGGTAGTTGAAAACGCTTAATTGCTAAAACAATTTCTCCGGGTGTTAACAACTCAAACACCCGCGCTTATCCCTGCGATTCCACAATCTTGTCCCGCGTGCACATGGATTATGCATGGCTTGGAGGTGACACTGCTGCCACCTTTTGGGAAGGGAGTTTGTAGAAGTGCTCACACCTTTTCACGCCACAGTAAAAGTTAATCGCCCCGTTAAATAATAGATGCAGTCAGTGCATGACTGACAAACAATCTTGCGAACAATATGATAAAGCACTCATGAGTGGGCTTTGCCACAGAGACTGTAAAAAACAAGCAGTTTGTACCAGGCTGCGAAAAACGGCCTGTGACGAATTGGCTTTCTCCGGATGTTGACAAAATATTGGAAGAGTGACAAGACTTACGAATCCTCAAAAAACCCTTAGGGAAAGAAGGAAAACCTGTCAAGGCTTACCTCATTAGTTAATCATGAGTAAACGCCTATAGCAGCGAATATACTTGCGATATAGAAAACCGTGTTCGCATTAAAAATGCAATCAGTGTGTAAATAATTATTAAGGGTTTCGAGTTTTTTTCGCAACATTTAATATTACCAAACGCAAATAATGACAACCCCTATTTCTGGTGCAGCGCACCGACGAAAGCCTTGCCCCTTACAATGAAGGTGACGAGCATTGCCAACTGCAGTACAGAAGATCCCAACTGCGTCTCGCTATCTTGGAGCTACGTAAGTATTGTGGGGTCGCAAAATCTCAAGTAGTAATTGTGTGTTTTAAATTATTATTTTGAGATAAATGGCGGATAAACGCCAAAGACCGGAATTGTTCTGTGTTAATAACATGCCCAACCGTTTGGCAACAAATATTGCTTTCATTGCATTATCCGTCTGCTACGTACGTCTGCCGGTAACGAACACATTTACTGCGAAATGTACGTTTTAATTTCATGTTCATTGCAACTATTACACAGATATCGGAATCGAATAGTTTTGCAATGGAAATAAGTGCTGGTGCAGTGTCAAATACGGAATATGTGGCAATCGCCTTTGCATCGACACAAACCATGCAGGATGCTGATCTTTATTACTGTACTGTCTCGGCACTTGGTACGGGAACGATAGGAAATCGCTATTCTAATCCAATTCCTGATCCTACTCCGCCAGTAAGTATATACCGGTTACAGATGTTTAAAACTTTAAATGTACCCAAAACTAAAATATATGTTGTACTTTGAACATGGACAGTCAGAAAACTTTAAGTCTTGCCAGCGACGTTTTGTTTAAATAAGGTGCAAAACAGTTGCAATTGGCAGCAATGACGATGCAAAAACAACTTGCCACACCCAAGCAGCGCTCGCGCTGTAATTGGTACCTAATCAATACTTGCCACTAAAAGTTACCAAAACTTTCCAGTTAATCGCTACTTATTTTGCTTTCAAGGCTGGTGTCGTTTCAAACGGGGTGTTGTCAATGAACGGTAAGCTAAGTTGTTCCTTCACAAGACCGTCATCGATAACAAGAAGCTTCCAAACCAGACAACCCCAGATGTTCGACTTGTCGGCGGAGTCGTTTCACGTGCTTTTCGCAATTGGCTCATTTGCTGGTATGTGAATTAGGCAAGCGAAAAGTGTAAAGAATACGTGTGCTTAAGTCAGGCCCCCTTTGAAAAAGAAAATCATAAAAAAAACATGAGTAATATCAGAACTACATTAGTGCGAAGCATATTTATTTTCTATGCTTTCGCTAAATTGTAAGTTGAAAATACTGTTGTTACAAAACGAATGTTTTACAACAATCCAATTTATTGTTGCGACTTTAAATGGGTGAGTGCGTTTGAAAAAAAAACAAGCTCTATCGCCCGAAATGCGTGGGTTATTTACAGTAGTTTTACGAACAGAACTAAGTCAGTTGTGATTTGTAGGCGAATCTTTGCAGTATCNTATCGAAATATAGCCTCCTTTTTGAAAAAAGTAAATAAATAAACCAAAAATGTATTTTGGTCGCCTATTTTTACACGTGCAACGCAACCAGCCTTGAAAAGTGTTAGTTAGGACTTCGGAGTTTTATTTTACAAATTCTTTGAGAAGTGTACATATTTTTCTGTTGTAGGATTTTCTCTCCGATGTCGAAGTAAACGCAAACGATGGAGTTTTAAAATGTTCGTTTTCACGACCAGCTTCCGTAATAAAATTGGTCGATCCGCAAAACCCGACAACATTTGACGTGATCACCAGTAACTACTACATAATTATGGCTGGCGGACCAATACTTCCAGGTTTGTGAACATATGTAGTTTATGGAGAAAAAGTCACTATCTAAAAAAATCGTTGAGAAAACACAGAAAAATACCTAATCTTTACATGAACTACATTTCCAGGAGGAGCTATACAATATCATCAGAATCGGCGAAGTTACTCTGATCTCCCGGTTAACTTTACGCGAATTCGTGAGACACAGAGCTCTGGCGGTTCATCGCCAAGAAGGGTGTTGATCAAACTACACGCGTAAGTGGTTTTAATCTAGGAAGCAAATTTTGCGTGTTGTATTTTTCAATACATCTCCATTTCTAGATCGCTCATGATCTTGGCTTGGATCACATGTGTAAGTATTGGAGTGTTGATCGCCCGACATTTCAAGCCTCTTTGGCACAATTCAACTTGTTTCGGGACTAAAGTTTGGTTTCAGGTATGGGAATTGGATTTTATTTAACCGTTGGCTAAAATTTATCCAAAATTTCAATCTTAACACGTAACTACAAAACTAAAACGAATAATGATTATAATCAGTCAGAAAACGAATCTGCCTGTACAATTCCTGTTCCAATATTGAGTGTACCTTTTTCTCGCAAGATTCACAGAGCAATGATGTCCACAGCCGTCGTATCCACTATAGTGGCGTTCGTTCTTATATTTGTTTACGCCGATGGATACAGTGCAGTAAGTTTTCTGCTTACTTTTAACCACCTCCTTCTGTGCACCATATCTTAAACTTTGCCTTGTTACCATAACAGAATGCTGGCGCCCATCCTATCATAGGAATGATAGTAACGGGACTTGCTATAACAAATCCACTGATGGCCTTTTTCCGTCCTCATCCAAATACACCAAAGAGATTCCTGTTTAACTGGGGTCATTGGTTTGTTGGACTTGCAGCGCGAACACTGTCCGTGGTTGCTATATTCCTGGGTGAGTTCCTGCGTCAAACGTTATCTTGGCGTGTAGTTGTACTGTCTTTATCATTGGTGTTTTTTAAGGGATTGATTTGGCTGTATTCAATCTCCACCAGTGGGTCACGTGGTTGATGATCGGCTTTGTTGTTTTCCATATTGTCACTGAGATCGTCATGGAAATTATATCAGCTCGATACGGCCACATTGAAGGTATCGCGTAATTGACCACTCATAAAAATGCAACTTTGTTTTGAATTTAACTTTAATTATTTTTGAAAACAAAAATTTCGAACTGTCCAGTTCATTGTTTGTACCATCAAAATTAATGTATCGAACTTTTCTTAGCCTACAAAAAACCGAACAAAACAAGTTCAATGGAACTGTCCAAACCAGGCTCTGGTACACCTGAAAGTGACAACAAATCTTTGCAACCTAAGGTAAGTTAAATGTACATGCTGAAATAAACTCAACTAAATTACCAATTACTACTTGCAGGGAGCTAAAATAAAATACATTGTTCTGGGAATTTACTCCACGGGAAATATTATCTTCCTGATAGCGTTCATTGTCGCTATTGCAATGCATTGACAACAATTAGACCCAATAGCAGAGAAACCGATTCGCGTCAATGGAAGCGTTGGAATGTGGTTTACCACTATGATAGCGTTGGATTTCCAACTAATCTACATTGCACCAACTGTCAAATTGGCCAACCATATCCAGCCTCAAATAATACTACCAAGCGTTTGCATTTAGTTGCTGCCAAAGCAGATGTGCTTTAGTCCTATTTTTTCAGCACTTCTCGACTTTCACCAAAATGTTACTTCGTATCGGTCATATCGTTTCTTTCAACTTCTCTGATACTGCCTTTCGTTCCGATGTACAAATTTCACTCTTCTGCATGCATGCCAACAACTTCTCAAATGTGACCTGTACAGATTTCACGGCATATTTTTTTGTATTTTATGTTTAGGTAATTCATACCAATATTACCCTACAGTGATAAAAATGTAGACAAAACATGCACACAGTGTTCTTGGTTTGTTTCAAATTACTACTGACAATCAATTTATTAAATTATATGACTTACAGTTTTTTTGTATTGAATGACTACTGTTTTATATTGACACAAGTGACTTCTGGCAGTAATTTTATTCTCTAGTACAAACAGTTACTGAAGGGGGGTACCTCCCGCTAGTTCAGGGGTCGGAGACCTTCGGCGAGCATTAAAAAAACGTTCAAGTCGTTCACTAAATGATCAAATCATCGAAGCTACAAACTCCATTTAATCATTAATTGAAGGTAACACAACTTGTTCATCGATTGTTATGTTGCGTTACTATCAGGAAATCAGTTTTGCGGTACGTTTTAACAATATTCACTACAACGCAAAAATACATCCTTTACATTGTTGCCTCTTGGGTCATGAAAGCCAGACACAAGGATAAGGGGCCGCCGGTTGTCCACCGCTGCGCAAGTCTGTTTTAACCGCACAGCTGAATCAGTTTGTTTAAGCAAAACCGAGTAGGTGGCGCCTGCTAGTGCCACAATCGCTGTAAAACANTTGTTGCCTCTTGGGTCATGAAAGCCAGACGCAAGGATAAGGGGCCGCCGGTTGTCCACCGCTGCGCAAGTCTGTTTCAACCGCACAGCTGAATTTTTTTTTTCACGGGGTTCGAACCCAGGACGATCCCGAGAACTAATCCCGATCAGGTTTTTATGTCTGTATATGGGTCGAGCGCCTCAGACCATTCGACCGCACAGCTGAATCAGTTTGTTTGAGCAAAACCGAGTAGGTGGCGCCTGCTAGTGCCACAATCGCTGTAAAACACTCGTCACCAGGTAGGGCAAAAAGTTTTACAAGGCAGAAAACTTACACGTCAAATCTAATTAAGGCTCGAACAGAGCTATAGATAGCCTAAAAATGAAGAAAATTTAAATATTTCAAAACCTCGAAAAACGTCATGCCAAAAGAAAGTCCATCGATGAACTAAAACTAGCTGATAAAGCTGTGCAGATAAAAATAGTCTTTTCAACGAGTTAGTTAAGTTTTACGAACATCTCTAGCCGTAATCTCACTACACACAACCAGAAGTAACCTCACGAAAATAAACTTTACCGAATTATGATTGCCAAAATTAGTGATTGTTGACCGCACACCAATCGATTTACGAAATCATATTTCTACATTTTTGAGCCAAGTTGAGTGACATCACTATATTTATCATTAAGTGCAGTACAACCGCAACAAAAAGCTAGAGCTATAAATGTTAAAATGTTGTTTAAAATATGTCGACTGCTTAGGTCGCATTGCTGATGTTGACAATAGGGGGTTTTGATTTGAAAAGTAATCACAAATCTGCGTATTGAGCATAGTACCGGGTAGTAAAATTGGTGTGTCAAAGCTGTACAACTCTTTTTATAATCAAACAATATCTGCATAAACTGGTGTTTTACATGAACATTTATGAATGTTTTTTTAATAAAATTTGCCACTCTCGTGCCACCTAGGGTGTAGTATGATTTGCGAATTTGTGTGTCATGTGTGTGTTTGTAAAATTTTGGATTACATTAAGTTTGTTGTAACCTTTTTTTCTTACAAAGCAAATTTATATTATTTTTTTGTAGTTTCGCGTTTAATGTAACCGTATGTGTTCCCTGCACCAGTAAGTATGCATGACAGTAGCGGAAGCAGTTTTGGTTGAACAGGAAATGCCGATGAACGAGCACGACTGTTTTTTTTCAATTGTCTGGCAAATTAGTTATACGATACACAAGCAAAAATCAGCCTTTTTCCAAGTAGTATCAGGTTAATTGGCTGATCTGTAATCCAAACAAATGGATTTGATTTAAGTCGTTAAAAAAGTTTGGTCAGCACTGCACCAAATAGGTAAAGTTATTTCGTCAATCCATGCAATAACTTAAAGTAGAGGCAAGTTATCAAACAGTCAGACAAAATGTGGTTGGTGTGGTGGCTTATATATTGAGCCCCAAGAGTAAACAAGCTTGATAAAATCTCATCTAAATCTTTTTTATCATTTTTATATCCACATCTTATTGTGCAGTTCAGGCTAGTGAATTTGAGAACAGTTGTGTATGATTACTGTCAACTAAACATAGGGTATCTATACATTAAGTGACAAAAATGAAGATCACGATTAAAACCCTAAAACAGGAGAAATTTGAAATGGAGATTGGGGACTCTGACACAGTAGGTTTTTGTAAAACATTAGAGAGATATAAGTAGGTAATATTTACAAAAATTACCATTGCTTCTGTGTAAAGGTGAAAATGCTAAAAGAAAAAATTGAACAAACCAAAGGGAAGGAGGACTATCCAGTTGGTGGACTCAAGCTCATATATGCTGGTAA
>QXVZ01006519.1:1423-39196 GCA_008931825.1 Phallusia fumigata
TAATTGATGTTTAACGCAGGAGGAGGCTGAGGAATTAAGTTGGAAAAAAATTAGTGACGGTTTAAATCTTCGACAATGTCGTGAGATCGCCACAGCAGCACAAAGTGACGGTTTACCGAGAACTGCTGTGCTAGTGTGCGGCACCAATAACACACAGGTATTTTAGGGACATGCTTGCGCTTAAATTAAAACAAAATGATGACGTTATATCGTTTTTGTAGCTTCTGTTCAATTATCTCCTCAACTGCCGAAGCAGCATCGCAAACTCGGGACCACAAGCGGGGGTTCCCCCGACGATCCTCTCTCCTCACGCGTTTATGGGAGCTACCATGAAGAAACTTGAATACAAAGCCGGAATAGCGAGGGTAAAGTTTTTTCTTCCAATTTTCCCCTTTAACCAACTTTTGGCTAAATTGCCCTATTAAGACAAAGCGATGTATCGGCCGAGGCGAGCCTGTAACGGACTACTCAAACAGCTCAAAGTTTGGCAAAATATACTCCACGCATGATCATTGGCAAATCTTAACACCAGTCTAAAAGCGCTGCGATAATCGCAAATTTTATCACACAAACATGCCTCTTAACATGTTAGTTATGAAGAATAAACACATGCGGATTAATCTTAGTTGTTTCAATAAAGAACTGTTGAATCTGTAAAGTTTTTGTAGTTTTTCACTTTTGTGCAGAAGTAAAACGTGTGAACTTGATTTTGCTTAGAATGTGTTTGATCAATAAAGGAACCACACAAAGATTAACGTAAATTTAAATAAAATTCCAGACAACGGCGGATGCTCCTCGGCATTTAGCTCCCACTGCCATGAAGCACAACTTCAGTTTGGACGTTTCAGGACCACTTCTGCCCCACCATGTTTTCGGGATCATGTCGCTGCTGAATTCCAGCCAATCAGGAGGGGAATACACAACAGCGTTGAGCGCCCGAGCCTACACGATCCCCTTCAACGCGAATTCCACCGCGGAAAATGATGTCATCGGTGATGACGTCACCACGAACGATGACTGTGGACTGTCTAAGAAATGTGCAGATTGGTTGCGTTCCCCTGACAGTTGCGTAACTTTGCGCCAGGTTTCGGCGAACGGTGGCAAGTTTACTTGGACTTCATAGCGCAGAACAGTGGGATTTTTGTTGATAGTTTCAAGAGGTTTTATTGAATTTTTACTACAATAGTATACCACTCGTTGCTTGAAATGCTTTCTTTTTTGTATGCGCTTGTGCAGAAAGATGTTTCAAATGCATGTTTATGAATTTCAGTGAGAAAAACGTTAGAGAAACCAGTTTAACCTGTGCGGTTATGATGTGACGCTAAACGGGCATAATGCTGTATTTAATAAGTTTCCGAAACATTGGTTTCTGGTTAGTGTTTACCATATTTTATGAGATTGAAGACGGTAAACTTTCATGCTAAGTCTCTGGGTATATTATTTGGCCAGTAGGAGATGCGAAATGTTACGAGCCTGACAAAAATATATCAAACTTGCAATGGACGACGACAGATGAAGCATGACATTTTATCTTTGTCTCATTGTAGACTCATTTTTATTTGGGGATTTCCCTAACGTTGTAGTGCTAAAATCTCTTTGCATAACACGCCAGACGCTGAATATGACACTGGAAGCAATAAAGTACTATGCTGGAAGTTTGCAGATATTAGATCAACTTTTGCTGCCACATAAAACTCAATACGTTGACGTTCGTTGCGTTGAAGATGGTTGGAAAGCAATTAAAACTATGCAGGTAGATGATTTTTCAAAATACATGGCCTTTAATAATATTCGATTATGCATTATTGGATAAAAGAAGAAACTTGAAAACTGCAGGAATCAAACGAATACTGAATACATGTGCAGTGCAAAGCAGACCTGTGTTCAATGTCACTCACAGCATGTAGTGATGTTAAAAGGTTTGTTTTACAAGTTTCTTTATTTAGGTCCGTGGGGCTCCTGCTATTGCAATTGTTGGATGCTTGAGTTTTGTTGTTGAATTGAGGAAGAAAAAATTTGAAACTGTCAGGGAATTGGCTGAATTCAGCAACAAAAGCTTAGAATACCTTGTAACAGCTCGTCCAACCGCTGTTAACATGTCAAAATCAGCCAAAGAACTGTCCGATTTGGTGAACTCTTTAAAATGTGATAGTGTTATGGAGGTTAAAACAAGGTAGTATTTTATTGGCTGTGCAATCTGTTAAAGTTTACACGTTTTGAACTTATGTAGGTTTCTTTGCAGTTATACCTAAAGTAATTGTTTACAAATTTTTATTGTCCAGAATTGTTAAACACATTGAAGACATGTTGGAAAAAGACATCAAAGACAATAAAGATCTCAGCAATTATGCAGCTAAGCACATCGAGTCAACATGCAAAAAAGCTGACACTGGTTACACAATTCTTACTCATTGTAACACAGGTTCACTTGCCACAGCTGGATATGGGACTGCTTTAGGTCAGTTTTATTTTGTGTAATGCATCCAGCATTTTATTTTTCTAATTTTAATCATACTGAAATATCAACAAAATGCAAGTGCATGTTTGGTTTTGTGGTTTACAGTTTACACTAAGGGTTGGCAACCGTTCCCAAGCCACTGGCTAAAACCAAGATAATCAAGGACTTAGTGTGTCATGGCTATGTCTAACTGCGCATGAGTACTTAAAATACAGATTCTAGTTTGATAGTAACCCTTGTTATCTGTAGTTGTATAACTAAGTAAGCACATGTCTGTTTGCTTCAAAGGAGTTGTGCGNAAATACATGGCCTTTAATAATATTCGATTATGCATTATTGGATAAAAGAAGAAACTTGAAAACTGCAGGAATCAAACGAATACTGAATACATGTGCAGTGCAAAGCAGACCTGTGTTCAATGTCACTCACAGCATGTAGTGATGTTAAAAGGTTTGTTTTACAAGTTTCTTTATTTAGGTCCGTGGGGCTCCTGCTATTGCAATTGTTGGATGCTTGAGTTTTGTTGTTGAATTGAGGAAGAAAAAATTTGAAACTGTCAGGGAATTGGCTGAATTCAGCAACAAAAGCTTAGAATACCTTGTAACAGCTCGTCCAACCGCTGTTAACATGTCAAAATCAGCCAAAGAACTGTCCGATTTGGTGAACTCTTTAAAATGTGATAATGTTATGGAGGTTAAAACAAGGTAGTATTTTATTGGCTGTGCAATCTGTTAAAGTTTACACGTTTTAAACTTATGTAGGTTTGTTTGCAGTTATACCTAAAGTAATTGTTTACAAATTTTTATTGTCCAGAATTGTTAAATACATTGAAGACATGTTGGAAAAAGACATCAAAGACAATAAAGATCTTAGCAATTATGCAGCTGAGCACATCGAGTCAACATGCAAAAAAGCTGACACTGGTTACACAATTCTTACTCATTGTAATACAGGTTCACTTGCCACAGCTGGATATGGGACTGCTTTAGGTCAGTTTTATTTTGTGTAATGCATCCTGCATTTTATTTTTCTAATTTTAATTATGCTAAAATATCAACAAAATACAAGTGCATGTTTGGTTTTGTGGTTTACAACTTACACAAAGGGTTGGCAACCTTTCCCAAGCCAATGGCTAAAACCAAGATAATCAAGGACTCAGTGTGTCGTTGCTATGTCTTACTGCACATGAGTACTTAAAATACAGATTCTAATTTGATAGTTACCCTTGTTATCTGTAGTTTTATAACTATGTAAGCACATGTCTGTTTGATTCACAGGAGTTGTACGGTCCCTTCACAAAAAAAACCTGTTGGAGCATGTTTATTGCACTGAGACCCGACCCTACAACCAGGGTGCAAGGTTAACAGCCTATGAATTGGTACATGATGAATTACCTTCCACTNCTTCACAAAAAAAACCTGTTGGAGCATGTTTATTGCACTGAGACCCGACCCTACAACCAGGGTGCAAGGTTAACAGCCTATGAATTGGTACATGATGAATTGCCTTCCACTCTTATTGCTGACAGCATGGTGGCTGTTTTGATGAAGACTAAAAAAATATCTGGTAAGTAGGCAGTTAAAGGTAATATAACAGAAATGTTTTCTGTGAGGTTTCTTAAGAACATTGCTTTAAAACACTTGCATCAAAAAGTCACAGTGCCACTAGTCAAAAAGTGGTGCAGCAAAAACACGCAATATTTTGAATCTAAAAATGGGGAAAGCAAATGCACAGCCTATTATAATTTTCCTAACTGTATAGGTTACATAAATAATTATCTGTGAATTATATGCTTGCACATATTTGATAGTGGGATCTGCCAGGACAACAATAATGGCACACCTGCCTGGAAGGTGGATTATTATTTGGTATAATGCCTCTTGCAGGCCTAGTGTACTGTGGTGACAGAAATATTTGCAGGTCCAATTGTCTTGGTGTGAAAATAAGTGACTAAATTACAAATGATTTTAAAAATTATGCAAAACCAATAGGATTGCAGTCTCGTGAACAACAGTTATGAAATGTTTTCAGCTTTTTGTTGATATTGTCATAAAATTACACACATATTTGCCACCAAAAAAGCTTTTTGAAGTTTGTGTTTCCAGGCCTGTTCAGTGGTCAAAATTTACTTTCCGGCGTGGCACAATAATTCCGTTTTGTTGCTACACTTTTGTTTTAATAATACTACTTTGATAATAACCGTTTTGATTCAGTTCTTATGCTTTATGATTTTCAAGGTGTCACATTTAACAAAAATTGAGAAACACTGGTGTACAATGTAGAGTACAGCTTCATGATTGAACCTCAGTCTTTCATATTTATTCTACACGTTTTTTAAGCTGTGGTTGTGGGAGCGGACAGAGTTTCTCTCAACGGTGACGTGGCCAACAAAATTGGCACTTATCAGATTGCGGTCCTTGCCAAGCATCACAACGTGCCCTTCTACGTCGCAGCACCTATCACTTGTCACGATGATGTCATTAAGGATGGCAGTGACATCACAATCGAAGAGCGTCCAGCGGATGAACTGACTATGATTTCGGGAGTTAGAGTTGCAGCAAAAGGTACTGGTTAAGTTTTAATAACACAAAATATTTGTGTTGTACTCGGTTAAACATCCAATATCTCACACAATTCCTCGTTGTCTAAACTTCAGATATGGGTTTAATGTAAACAATCGCCTGTTCCGTCACATGTTAATTATTTTGTAAATCGTTTAATTGGCAAAAATTTGTCTCAATTTTCGCCATCAACCAAATGTGTCATTATTCTAGGTTCATCTGTATTTGGTTTGTTCACTTAAATTTAAAAATATCACTTGTTATTTTTTCCTTTAAACTCATCAATACGTTTCTTTTTCAAAAAAAATAAAACGTTTTATTAGATTCGAAACAGTATAAAGTGCAACCTAGACACGTTTTGGCACCTATTTCTTCCAGGTATCAACTGTTGGAATCCGGCGTTTGATGTAACTCCAGCAGAACTTATAACGGGAGGTATAGCCACCGAATCTGGTGTGTATGCACCTCATGAAATAAATAAATTAAGGGAACAGATCAAAAATGGTTCTAAAAATTGAAGCGTTAGCAATACACGCTGTGGAATAATATATTACTATCTACATAATATCGGTTCTTTAAAATGAACAATTGTAAATGTTTTCTCGTTGCCCTGCAACTTTATGCACCGTATTTTATGTTTCCATTTTATTCTTTGGTCGCGGTTTTGATCGATCTTGTCCTAAGTTTACTTATCGCGACACTGCCCTGGTTATGTATGCAATCGGTGCGGCAATACAGAAATTAAACCCTTTTACGCCTGCCTTGGTAAGGGTTGTCAGCCGAAGCGGTTTTGTCTGTTCTTAACGGGGTACACGAACTGAGATGCGGTTCCGACCACAGATAAGATTTAAAATACACAACCCACGACACTGAAGTGCATTTGAACAAAACTTATCCGACAATTATCATGCTAACAAAGCCTTTAAACTGCCTACAACCTCTGAATACGAAATAATTATGCCACATTACGAATATGTTTATTTGTGGAGCACTACATTCCAATGCACGGCAGTCGGTACAATAATACAGTGACGCATTGTGGGTAATGCCTATATCTTGAAAGCACGGAACGACGATGCAGGAAGATACGCAACGCAGCACATTGGGGGAAAGAATCTAGCAACTGCTTGTGGGTGAGCTGCGAAGTCCAACAGTTTTATAGAGAGTTTTATTAGCTGACTGGGTCGTTTTCACGTTTGACAGATGCTAGACCACAGCTATCAACGATTTCGAACGTTAACGACAGTCAAATACTGCTTTACACGCTTTTGTATTTTCAATGCCTACTGTTAGGCAAGGGCGATGAAACGTAAAAATACCGAGTCAAAACCAGTTTTTGCCTACAAGGTTTTTTAGAATTTAGAATATAGATTATTTTTTGCGTGGTTTCAAATGCCCTGGAGAGCGAAATTTGTTTTTACCGAAGTTCCACTATAAGGGTGAGATTAACATCGTCAAAACTACAAACCAGCTTTGCCATCGCAATTGGAAAGAAGCTTTTTGCTTGTTTCTAAAAAGATTTCGCTGCCAATTTCACATCAAACAAAGAGACAGTTACAAGACAATTAAAACTGATAATAACGATGAGGGATTACGTAAATCAGACGAATCTATAACATATGGATGAGAAAGAACGTTCGAGAACAAGGTAATGTACAAATGCACGATGCCACTTCGCCTAATAAATGTCCAGCACCAGAGTGACTGGTGGATTACGTGTTTACCATTATTGAAGTGCATGTTAAGCAGCGATATTCGTGTAGTTGAATTGAATAGCTTTGTAGGTTTAACTGCTAAACTTTTTCAACACTGCACATCAGGTTATGTGTGTGAATGGTCAATCGCCGTAGGAGCACGTCTTATAGTAGCAGCGATGGGCACAAGTATTAGGACAACGTAATTACGACTAGAAACAAACTAAACAACAAGATGACACGTTTCAAAAGCTTAAACGCTGACCGACTATGGGAAGCTTAGATTCTGTGAATAACAAATTAGAAATCCACGCAGCGAGAAGAGGAAAATTAATATTGTGCAAAACTAAGTTGTTGCTTGAGCACAACCCCGAAGAACATTGGAAATAGTGTCAAGGAAAAAAATCATATCTTCAAGATACAGATTTGTCAAGCAGGATGCAAGTAACTACTAAAGCAAGTGACAGCAAGCCTATGTGCCCTATCTCAGCATTTGATTATTTCCAGTGTGATGATTTGAAGAAAGATCGTGTCGAATGCAATTCGGTTTGCGGGAATAACACCTGCGGGTCCCCGTCAAAAAGCAAAACCCAGTCTTATGAAACGTCAAGAGGCAGGTACTATGTCGATGATGTCATGAGGTGGTGGGCGCGGTTCTGTTCATCATCGTAACAAGCTCCTTCTCTGCCTTCGCGATTTCGTAGGCGTTTTTAATTATGCTCTCAGTGACCTGAAAAAAGAACGGAATCATGCTTCTTGACCATAATGGCCAAAAGGCCTGATAGGATGTGGCAGGAAAAGCAGAAAGTTTTTAATGTAAGCATTTACCCAGAAGCATTTTTAAGAAAAGCAGACAATACTAGAAGGTAAGCTTTTAGGAACTCACTGATCGATTCCAACACACACATTGCATCCCAAAAATACATATGTGATGTCGATTGAACATAGATAACACAACACCCAAATCTTCACATTTAAAGTTTGTAGGATTTCTGACTTATACCTGCTTTGAGTTGACACCAGCAGCTTGTTCCGAAACTTCTTTGCATCTGCTTTTAAGACTAAGCGCCCCATTTCGCAGCTTGCTTATTACTCCTTGCAGTTGTTGGTCGGTTAAGTCCTGACAAGAAGATAAAACTTTCCAGTCACAACAAAAAGATACAGAAAACCATTTACATGTAACAAACAGACACTTAATTTAAGAATGTTCTCTGTACAAAACAAAGTGGCACTAAAATGCAAGACATTGGGTTTGAAACATAAAAATCTCTTTCAGGTTTTAAAATGATATTTATTTGCATGTAAACCAAGGTTAAAACTTGACTATTACAGATGCATACACCAACAAACGTTAAACCTAAGAATACTACAAAAGGGGTACCAAACTGAGGTAAAATTATAGACACTTGAAAATACTGCCTACCTCTGGAAACAGAGCAATTATTTCTTGGACTGCAGTGAAAATGTTTCCAGCACAACTTGCATAACTTTCAATTTTACTTTTCTGTGCCGCTTGAAGGAGTTGTTGAATAATTCGAGTTACCTGAAAAGAACAAATCCAAGAGTTGAAATGCCAAAAATCTGAGTGTACTTCTCTTTTATTTTTAATGTTTAAGGTTTATAGAAATAACCTGTATTCCTGAATACTATCGTCCACTTGGTATTATAGGTGTGCTTAGTGCTTTGCATTAGACACACAGTATTTCAAAATTTTGACTTATTTAATGCATTACTTCCAGTAATCAGCTTGATGCATGCATTGTTTCTGAGTTTCAACCCTCTAAAGCAAAATGTGTATCTATCGTTTTTATCTAAACACCAACAGCACCAGCAAAGAATGGTTCATTTTGTTTCCAGATCCTATGTTCTATACTTTAGATGCACACAGCGAATCTGCACGTTTTTAATTTACCAAATGTTTTACCGTTTCAGTTTTTCTTATCACATGCTCAGCTGTTGGCAGCGAGCCAGGGTTCATTGGCTTTTCCTGACTATCAGAGGAGGAATCCTTTCCATCAGATGCAGAGGGATGTGGGGACACAGATAAGGGAGATACATCAGTATTATTGTTCTCGTTGGTGTTGGCTGTGTCGCTGGGGCTGGCATTCTTGCTTGCACTGTGGCAACAAAAAATTATGAATGCTAAAAATGTGCTATCCATGTGGCTGGTAACAGGCAACAATACTTTCATTTTTTTAAAAAAACATGTATTTTTTAGGTTTTTTTTGCATTTTACATCTTAAGTGGAAATATCACAGCTCTGTAACAAAAACAGAGCAACTTGTGCCTACAAATAATGGTTCAAATAACTACTTGCACAGGTACGCTACGTTCAACAAAAAGTATGGGATATAACATTGACATAGACACAAACCTTTTATCAAGATTGGGTTCGGCGGCACTAATGCTTCCCTTTCTAGCCCCAGGTGGATCAACCCCAGCACCCAACACAACATGGTTGTCATAGTCACTTCCGACACTATTGTGGGGGCTTGGATCCCGCAGGTGGGGGGATTTTTTGGAGATTTTAATATCACTCTGTAAAAGATTTTAAATAAAAGGAAAATAAAAACCTCGGAAACTTCACATCTTGCAAAACATAATGCAACTTATTTATTACACACTAGTGCCCAGAAAACAGCAGTTAGCCAAAACTACAAGCGTTCTGTTTTGACCAAGCATCTTATGTTAAAAGATGCTGGTATGTCTGGATCTTATAATATTTGATGTAACAATAGATAAGTGGATCTTTTATTCATTCTTTAAACTTACATGCTTTCATTTTAGACTTTTGTCAAGAGGCACATTTGTAACTTGTAAGACAAAACTAACCTTTTACATGCAAAAAGCATTTCATTCTTCAAGGAAGTAACTAAGAATTTTATAACTATTGTCGTTACTGTATGACAGTGTTTCTCTGTATTAACAAGACTTTTTTCAATGCATCGCTTATTATTAAAGTTTAATTTATTGATATAAACACAGATCAGCTGCAAAATTTTATTGCCTGGCCAATCACCAAACATAAAAAAATGTTTATGGGTGGAAAAGAGAATTGGTCCAGCCAGTCTATCCCCATCAAAAACTTACAATTCCAGCTTCAGAAATTTCTTTGTCCACTTCAACCAGCTCGGAACCAGGTGGGGTGCCATGAATGGTCTGTGGTCTCTGATGATCACCGGATGCAAGGGAAGACTGGCTTCCACCTAAAACAGGAAACACTCTTTAGTACCATCTAATTGTTGTTTGCATCAAATAGGAAAATGGTATATCGTGTAGCAAGTGTACCTGATTCATTGGGATTACACACAGATGTGGGGCGTAAAATTCCACTACTCTCATTCCGAGGACTGTGTGGAGCAGAGGGTGGTTTTCCAGCAAATGGCACAGCTGGTGGTTTAAATGCTGATGTGTAAGTTTGTTGTTTTTTTGTCAGCTCATGGTTCTGTCTTGCAAGGTAAGTTGCCTGAAGAGATAATGCAGTTTTAGGTTGTTGTCATTTTTTAACAGACTGTCATCAAGAATCCCAAGTAACTTAAAAATTATACAGAACCAAATTTTCATATTTGCTGTAAGCAAGGGTAACAAATGTAGGATAAANAGGTTGTTGTCATTTTTTAACAGACTGTCATCAAGAATCCCAAGTAACTTAAAAATTATACAGAACCAAATTTTCATATTTGCTGTAAGCAAGGGTAACAAATGTAGGATAAAAAGTATGACTTTCCATTACCTGATATTAGGAGAATGGAAATCAAACCCTCAAGGGTTATTTTTGAACTTTGAACATCCCTAGTTGTGGGTTTACAATAGTGAAATTGATGGACTTATATTGTCACTATGCTCAGAGTCAGCTCTAAAGCAAATTGTTAATGTTTTGGCTCTTTCACAAATCAATAGTGTTTGTGTATCATCACCAGACCTTGCTGATCGTCTTGTTGACCTGTTAGTTTTGTACTATAAGGTGACATGAGGTTGCTGCTTACAGAATAATTTATTTCAGACACAAAGCAAGGTTCAGAGCTGTAGATAAACAATAAATCATTCTTACACTTTGTAGAGATCTCTGTGCCAAACAGTCAAACAAAAATGCCCATCGCTAATAGGGGCTAGCATTAAAAAAATCAAAATGCCACCAGTAATCTTAGGTAAATCACCTTGTTGGTGAGGCTTTTGTTCTGCTCAGTGAGTTTGGTAATCTGTTCTTCTGCTTCCTTTAATTTTTGTTTGAGGGCGAGAAACTCATTCAAGGAAACTGGTGGCCCTAAATATATCAAAACTGTAAATAGTCAAGTGGTTAACCATCACCAACCAGCTCATGAATTTATCTTCAAAAACCAGTATTATGGTAGACAGAAAATTAAAAAGCTACAACATACTGGCAGAATCTTCGATCGACTGGTAATCCAGGTTGCCATCAGGTGGCAAATCATAAATTGGATCTTCGATAGTTGGTGATTGCACTGGAGCCTGACGTAGACTTATACCATCTAAATATAACATGTTATGGGTCAGTAAACATGCAACAATTTGATTAAAGAGCTCAATGGGCTGGATAACCAATGAGCTTCAGCAGAACTAAAAAACATTAATACAAACCCAATTTTTGAACAGTATAATTATGGATAGCACGCAGATTTCGCTACAACTTAACAAAATTAAATGGATTTTGTCACAGTGCTAGAGCAGAAAATGCAAATGTAACTATTCGCATTTTTATCAATCAGCAAAAAACAATAATATTACATGGTCTACAAACAATCTTATAAACTAAACCACAACACATCAGGAGAACAATGTTGTGATGGTCTGTTTTACCTGACATAGCTTGACGTCTAATAATATCATGGAGTATATCTGTGACAAGTACGTTGAATTCAGAAATGCTGAATCGAGCCAGCTTCTGGCGACCTTGATTTCTGNTGTTTTACCTGACATAGCTTGACGTCTAATAATATCATGGAGTATATCTGTGACAAGTACGTTGAATTCAGAAATGCTGAATCGAGCCAGCTTCTGGCGACCTTGATTTCTGTAGAAAACAAACAATAGCAGGTTTAACTAATTTGCATGCTATTTTCTCAAATATTTAAGTGACAAAACTCATACTACATTTATGACCATTTTTTACTCCTGCGTTTATGGCGAGTTCGAATTTAACCCAAGTTTATTGCAGTGTCAAGTTATTTATCCAAGGAATAAATAGTATCCGCAACTGTCTCGTAATATTCACCACTGTAGTCTAAGATTTTATAGCAAACTACACTAGGTCGTAAACATTTTAAATGATGAAAAATCGTAAATTTTATATTTCACTTTGCATGAGAAAATGGCTAGTATATATATTACTGTGTCGCAATAATTCCTTTTGCGCCATGCCCAGATAAATGGTCACTGAAAATCTTATTTCAAGCTGCATAATATTCTTGTGTCTGGTAATATTTTAATGTATAACAGCTATAGACCATTTTTAGCCAATATAAGTGGACCCATAATAATGTGCTGCAAAAATATTAATGTTTTTTTAGGTCAAGAAACAACTACAATTTGTACACCACAAATCAGTGAAAAAATATTGCTTTACAAAAACTTACTGGGTCAAAATCACCCATGCTGATGTTAATAAACCCTATTCCAGCATCTAATCATGCTATATTTTAGAAATGTTCAAATACAGTCTGCTAACAGTTCAGTGATGGTTTTTGCACCAAGCACAAAATATTGTACAAACCAAAACTTGCTGCCTTGGCCAGTTGCAGATTTTTTAGTCTTGGTATTTAAAAAATATTTGCCAAGGTTGTCTTAACAAGTTTATGTAAAAATTGTGTGACGCACAAAGTGAGGTTAGCTTCTGATAAACAATAAATCAGTCTTTGCAACTTTATCGTGACATCAAGTGGCAAACAACAAAAGAAAGCTCTTTTGGCTGATTTTTCATGGCTAATATAAAAACGTTATCACCAGTAAACATTAGTCAACTAAAAACAACATGACTGGGCATTGTTTGATAAGAAACAACCTAATTTTCAGGTTTACATGTGATGAAGTATTTTATTTACATATTCATATCACCATTCATGAAGTGTTTTGTCACACGCTTCCAAAGTGTCATTGGCATTAAAACAAATGTTATTCTGCATACATATATTAACAGATTGGCCACAACTGGTAACAAAACACTGGTTTATATGGTGGTTGTTTTATGATTTTTACATTAGCACAGGTGATCATAAACTATTAATGTTTATGTATGTTGCCCCCAGGTTAGGTTGGCAACATGCTGGGAGCTACCAGAAACGATTGAAAGCATGTAGCAACTGTCAATCAGAAGTTTCGAGTTCTAGTTATCATTGTTTCTATACAATACTGGTTCCTAACATTGTTTGGAATGCGACTTGTACTTTGTTAAACCCATAGAGTACAATTGGTTGTCTCAATAGAAAAAAGGGAACTGAAAAAAAATAGTTTACTAACCTTGTTGTTGAATATTCAGGATTTACAGGCAGAAATGGAACTGCAACATGGTCAGCAGTCGGTGGGATTTTTCCAGCTGCTGCTTGTTTGATTTCCTGCCAGATTCGCTCCGTTTCGCGTCTGTCCACCTCATCGTATACATCCATTGCAAGTTCCTCAAAGATTTGGTTGCTTAGCTACCATGAAAAATACAGCGTTGATTGATCTGTCACTGATTTTAATAAGGTTCATTGTATAAACAAATTAATGGGGATACATCTTTTTTTGGTCAAATAAGTTCACCCATAATGATGTGTGCGTGATGCAGTCAAACTGAATTACTGCTTATTTCAAGCAACATAGAAGATAATATCCTTTTTTATCAAATAAGTTTCCCCATAATATTGTGTGTGCATGTACAGCAATTAGTACTAATCACTCATAGAAGGAACAAATCAAAACACATGCACATATATCTTTGCTGCCTAATATTTAAAAAAACATGTCCCTTGAAATTTTAAAAAAAACCTTCTACATTTTACCAACAATCGATATTAAAACCAAACATTACAATGTCTTTTACACATTAGTGGTAAAAAAGTTAAATTATCTTACAGCCTGCAGTCTTTTTCGTCCATCCAAACCAACCCCATTATCTCTTGACTTTGGTATTGCATAGTGATTGGCAGTTTTGTGGTCTGGGCAACAAAAAAATAAAAAGAGTTACACCTTTTGTGCTTGGAGATATATATATTGTGTTGTGTCTGGTATAAATGTGTCCACTGTTGACTTTCTATTTAACATGTAAATATGTGTCAACTAATTAGTTGTCCCTTAGTCAATCATTGACACTTTATTGTCTCAAACAAGGCGACAACACAATGTTTTGTCGACAAAGTAGTGAATGGACATTGTTATATATTACTAAACCATTTTTTGTCTTACTAATAATATATATGCATGTGCCATAAAATAGCCAAATTTTGCCAGTCATAGCTGTAAACCATAGGTGTGCAAACATTTGGCTCAATGGGTACAAAAAGGGTAAACTTTAATTGGTAGAACTTGAGGGGTAGACGGTTTAAGTTAAGTTTAAAGGTTGTAAACTGAAAAAATGGCAATATGAAAAAAGGGACTAACAATCCATGTCAACCAGTAGACACCCCCAGGTAATAGTTTGCCTATGTCTGTCCCAAACAAGATTTATTAATGTTGTTACAATGAATTTGCCATCCAACGAAAATCACCTGGTTTTATGTTCCACACAAAATTTGACAATCGGTCAGAGAGTTCGTATTGAAGTTCAACAAGGCGATCAGCAAGGTCAGTGTGACCTTCAGCACGTGCAAGATCTTCAGGAGTTTGCCGGTTTGAATCCAGACCAGCAGGGTCAGCACCATAGGTCACAAGCAATTCAACCTGAAGGGACTGACCAGCTTTTGCAGCGACATGAAGCGGTGTGTTTCCACGTTCCTGAAATAGAGGAAAAATAAGCGAAACACAGGACAAAAAAGGCATACTAATCTGGTTGATTGGTGCACCGTTTCGTGCCAAAGGACATTATATGTATGCTAAGATTTACTAATGTTTACAAACATGGTTAAACAAAAGAGAAAATGATTTGATGTAAATTTGTATTGTTGATATATTAGATCAACTTTCCATTACTGCTGTGTTGGAAACAAGTGAGCCCTACACACAAATGTAAAAACATGAAAAATTTCATGTAGTTACAACCATACATTTGTCTGGATTGCAATGTCTCAATATTGGGTAACCAGCTATGACATGTAACTGACATGAACAAAACAATTAAGTAAACACTCTACCAGTAGCTTCACAAACAAAGTTTACAAAAAGCTCAAAAAAGAACAATAAACGAGGCCAGGTTCAAATCAATTTTTCCAAGATCTAGTTTTGATCATGACTGCTTTTGATTTTGATTGTAACCTGATGGTTCAACCACTTTAGAATAGATTTGTAGTGACATGTTTTGTTTTACCATTGGGTGAAACTTACCGCATGAAAAAAATTTGCTTGAGCACCAAGTGATAGTAGTCTTAGACTTGTGTCTAAATTTGCGGTTCTTACACTTGAATGTAGTTGTTTTCCTAAATCATCATCATCCCTCCGCGGCGGTCGGTGAACGTAAGCAAGTTGCTCATACTTTGCCCTGATAAACTCTGATTTCGTTGAGCTGAAGCAACATTAAAAACATTTTTGCCTGTTATGGGTATGATACAAATCTGCTTATTTGGCTGTTTATAACACAAGTTAAAGTCTTCGAAGTTAAAACTGAAAATTTCTTTAAAGCAGACCTTTTAAGATATATGATAGTTTTGTCTTACCATGTTTTCTTAAACAGAAAACAGACTATACACTAACCTGCTTTATAGAATCAACCTAAAACTATTATCTTGTATCCCCAATATGGAAATCAACAACTATTAAAGTTTGGACATTAGGAGCTTTTTAAAGCTTGACATGCAACACAAGTATAAAAGTTGTAGTGTCACTATTCATATCCAGCTAACTTGAGGTGGCTAATAGTATTACAAAAAGTACAATCTTATAAAAGAAGTACAAACCAGAAACTTGAAGTAAACTATCACTATGTATTTACTGTGCAGGATCTGTTGGGTTGGGTTTACGCTTTCCACTTCTCACTTGAGCAGGATCCAGCAGTGAGTGTTCCCATATTGAGTTGGCCCCAACTGAAGCCAGTTGATGAACCATGTTCAGTTGGTTTTGGTGCCATGAGCTTTTCAGGACATGTTTTACCTGAACAGAGTTTGTAAACTATTGTTACACATTATTGAACACAGTCTAAATAAACATGTCTGGTTAAACTTGTAGACAAACAAATCATTTGAAAGCCAAAAAGTGCTAAAATTGGAAACATAAGGTAAGGAATAAATGTTATACACAGCATTATTGGGGATTAAAAAACTGACCAAAGCATTAAATATTCAGGGATTAAATTCATCTTAACACAACATAAAAAAAGTGGAAATAAAACTGTATTTCCTAATTCTTTTTCCAACACTGCTTAAATATTAACTGTAACTAAGCTGGGGCCAATTGGCAATATTTGGAGTATCAAGCAAACCTGCATTACCTAGTGTAACTGTGGTTTTTACGAAAACCTGTAGATTTGGCATACATGTAAGAATACTCAGTGGAATATAATATTAGTTTGGATGGTTGGGAATTGGCTTGTAACAGTAAACAAATTGATGTCTTTCAAAAATTAGTTGTAACATTAAAACATCAGTCTTACCTGTGAAACATGACGACCGAGATTTCGGTGTATACCCGCACAATCACTGCACATGTAAACCCCACGATTTACTGATGTCCAGCCTGGCTCTAAAACAAATTAACAATCCAAACTTTATCCACCTCACAGAGATACAAAAATCGTGACCAACCCGACTAATATAAAATGGTTTTTTTTTTCAATAAAACACAAATACATCAGCCAAACCAGTTTGAGAAAACTCATACCTTGTGCACCACAGTCTGCACACAATCCTGTTGGAACTCGGACTTTGGGCTTTGACATTATCGCCCAAATTTAAGTGATTTAAACCATTGATGTTGAAAACAACTTTCCTTTATGACTGTTCGAAGAAATCAAGCAGCATTCTAAAACAGACAAACAATTGGGACTTAAGAAATGCTAAAAATAACATGGGGCAGTAATATTTTTAACAAAAATTTGTGGTCAAATGTCATGCACAACATATTTTTGAGTGCGTTTATAGAGGCAAACAACGAAAATTCTGCCTTGTCTTTTGTTTAGCTAAACTTAAACCTTTACCTAACTCATCAAACTGTAATACAACAATCCCAATCAACACGATAAAAACATACGCTGACGCTGGGTGAGCCTGTGAGGCTCTAACATAAAACGTAAATTAAAAAAAGCCAAATATTGTACCATCTACTATCCAGGTGCGAAGTTTCGTTACAGTTGAAACGATTTATTGGTGAATATAAGCCTTTCTACCTTGTACAGTTTTTACTTCTTGGCAGAGACTTTTCCATAGAGATCGTATCTAACTAAAACAACCATAAACGTCAAGAGGCTGGTTAGGGCTTTGTTGTTTATTTTTGTACTGCACAGAAGTACCAAAAAAGTTAGTAATTAGGAAAATATCCAACTTTGTGAAGATTTGCGTCGCGTTATGCAAAGACAGGTCTTGAGCTAAATGCTCCTTTTCAATTTTCAAGCTACGTGTTTTTTTTAAAGTGCATAATAATTAGATATACTGACACACTACAAGGGTTGGCAAGCTTTTAAAGGCAGTGTATTTGCAAAATTATGTCAAAATGTTCATGACCTAAATTAATTCGTACCTGTGGCTATGGGCGCCGGCACGTAGGGGCAAGAGGGAACAAAACACTTTCTGTCGAGACACGTTCAGCAAAGACCGAGTGACACAATTTTCCACATTTCAAATAAAATTTCATGAATATTTTATTGCAACTGATGTAACGGATAGTTGGTATTGCAAAAAAAAAAGATATGCTTGTGTACACACAAAATGTTTCACACGCAAATATACTTCAAGTCTTTGAACAGCGTAACACTTAATTCTTGCAACAAACCAGGAAAGAAACCATACTGGGCATTGTGACGTGGTTTTACCGTTGACATTTGGCTGTGACGGTTGGTTCAAATTGTGGTTTCTGCACGTTGATTTTGAAAGGTTTTTTGACGTAATAAACAGACTGTCGTTTCGACATCTTAATAGTAACGTGGTTATGACGCTGCAATTACCAGTTAAAACAACGTCAAAACGTAACGTTGTATAGGTGTTTTGTTTTGGTTGAGTATGTAAGATTTTTAACCGTCTGAAACTACATGAAACCGATTTTTTAACTAAGATTTTTTATCAGAAATTTACTTCGTTCCAACGTCTATCAACCTCGTCAAAATAACATCGTTTTTATGTTGATACTCGATGTACTTCTGACATCAATATATAACAGGGATCACGACGTCTAAACCTGTCATTCTCCGACGTGTTCGTGACGTTTCCTATTAACAGTAATACTGTGTCGCAATGTGTTCTTTCACCAAGCGAAATAAACTCAACTCAACTCAACTCAACAGTACTTTAAAGGAGCATTTTGCCATCACTAGATTGAAGTTAGGCTCTATCTAATGCCCACCTCATCGCTACACCCAATAAAGTCATTTTTTAAATGCAGGAAAAGGCTTTTACTTGAAAGCAGTGCTCATTTTGTGTATAAACGATGTCTTTCAACCACAGAAAGACGCCAAACCTCCAGAAAAAGCGCCAAACACATAAAAGAGAGCCAAACAAAAAAATTTTGACGCCAGAAATAACGCCAAACAAATGTTACATATACCTATAGCTCGGTGACGTCATAAACCGACGCCCCAAAACATAATTTACCCGACCCAACCCTAAAGGTTGGTAAATACATAAATTTTAACTGCTATGCGGGTCGTTTTTCTGTGTACATGCACAAAACATTAATGAAGTTAATCTCCAACATTCTGCTGGGATAAAAGTTAATTCTACAAAAACGACACCACCTAGCTGCTAATATTTTTTCTGCCATTTCGAAAAAAAAATTATTTACATTTTGTGATTTTTTGCACCATGAAATCCGCAAGAAAATTCACAAACTGTTGCGTTCGTGACTTTTGTCGTTCGTAATTTGATCCATGCACCCCGGATACACACCGACCACGAACTATACCGAATAAAATGCAGCGGCGCTCTGTTAAAATGCCCGGCTTACCACGCCTCTCGCCGAGACTAGTTTGCACTAAGTTAGGCGGTGTTCCGAGGCGTGGAAATTAATCTTGGATTTATTGTCCTCGGTTTCTGTTTTTTTCTTGGAAGGCAGAAATTATTGAAAACGCGATCCTACTTTGCAACAGATAATTTTCCTGATTTAAAGGGCTTGTTATGAGTCCTTATAAGGTGCAGTACTAAACAAATCCATTATTATAGCTAGCACCAAGTCACTTTTTTTCATTTTTTTCATAAAACGTTAAAGTACTGATAAGAAGCAAAACATCAGAAAGTTGCCATACTTTTAGTATATAATGGATTGTGTAGCAAAAGCTGAAGTTCTATCCATTAAAACTGACCTGCTAAGCAAAAAAATTATTAAGATCTATTATCTATACTCGTGCGAACAAAACGTGGAAACTTTGTACGCTAACAAATGCAATGCCCAATGTCGGTTATAACAACGACTCTACGTGGCAACGGACTGCAAGACCCAAATATAGTGTACATATTTGTCTGTGATAAACTTATCTTAGCCGCAAAACAAGGACATGCACAAACATTTCCAGCTTCTTCGATAGCAACTCCTGCTACTAAAGTGGACAACCATTTCAACAGGCTATAAAAGCGAATTTGCATTATGGAACTTGTACAGAAAACGATAACGGGAAAAATGAACTTGATGATATTCGCTGTTGTGCTGTCATCGGCACAATTAGTTTTGACAGCAACATTAAACAAAACCAATGAAGTAACCCCGGCAGAGATACTTCAAGCACCCCAACTGGCGACTTGTCAAAATAAGACGATGTGCGAAAGTAGGTTTTAAACGCTGCTTAAGCTTTTTTTGTAACTACGAATCTATAAATCACGATGAGCTTGATTTCTGCAGAAGAAATTATTTCTCTTAAACAAAACGTTGATTATCTCAGCAACAAACTGGCCAAACCGTCTACTCCTGTTAAAGGTATGTAACATTTCATTATATATGCATAAAAGTAAATGAAGTGTCTGTACAGTAATTAAGGGTATACTTCACAAGTTTTGGCATTCGGTAAAACGCAGTTTTTCGTATGTTATGCGACACTGAACAATAAATCGGTAATCCGATGCATAAGCGAAGTGCCACGTTAAATGCCACTGGAAGAGGGCGAATGTAGGTTGACTCGCATCACTTACAACGTGAGCTGTATCATTTTGTTGCAGAGAAACCGCCAAATGTTAAACAATGTCGGGTGTGTGATTCTGAAAAACTAGGCAACTTTTTCACAAAGACGAGCAGAAACCGCCACACCGCTACAACCGCAACGTCTTGTACGAACTTAGATGCTCATGATGCAAAGCGAAATACTTTTTTGTTAATGTTTTAGAGTGTACCTTGACGCAATTTGTTTTCACGAGAGACAACGAACAATCGGATTACGTCAGGTATAAGAGGTACTTTCCCCAGCTCAAGTCGGGCACAGTTTGTCTTTGGTTTAAAGTATAGAAGATTTATCGTACTTGGTTCCCCTCGTGAGCTACGAAACATCGGCCAGTGTCAATCACATTTTGGTGGAACTACGTCCACCCTCTATGATCAGATTGATCATCTACGATTCGCTCAATGACTTTACATTCGACATGAAAACGGCTGTCAATGTAAGTTTATTTGGTAGCATTAGGATTTTTTAGTGTGTTTATGACACCTTAAGCGCTACAGCTGCCATAGTACAATTTTATTAAGTGCAATTTGGTTTTACAATATGTCTAGTCAAGCACAGCCTTTTTCCTGACATTTAAGTTGACCAGGGTTTCGTTTTAATTTCGTATGTGGAATTCATTATGACAACATTGAGAAGCATACGCTAAAATAACCCTAAATATTATCGAACTGTTTATATTTTGCATTTACTATGTTTATTTTTATGTCATGCGAATTAGTATCACCTGTGCGGTTGGTTCGATTCGGCAAACAAAATCATGGGCTTCTACATCAATGGGGAACAATACGGACCCAAGGGCTACAGTGGTGATATTGTTCATGGTGGCGGAAGTATGGTCACTGGCCAAGACGAGAGCTGGAACTCACCAGGAGGCTTCGGAAATAATCAATCACTCAGGTTAATTGTATCGACATTGTGCAAGGCAGGGTTCTCAACCCCTCTGAGAGCAAATTGCATTTATCGTGGGAGAAAAGTAAAACAAACATTTTTGCAATAACTAAAATTACCAAGATCGATTAACCTTTCATATTCTTATCAACACAAAGTTTCACAGAACTTTTTAACATCAATTGTTCATGCAATTACTTGATGGAATTGACTTGGTAACCCCAATTATGGTAACTTTTTGAACAAGAAAAGTGGGTAAATTGTATTTCTGCGGGTTGCAAAAAGAAAAAGAGACGTTAAGATTTCTTTGTGAGGGTTAAATTTTTCCAACTGATGCAAACTCTAAACCAGGTATTTACCGTCATAAAACTTTTATGATTTCCAGGAACGCTGTAGGGGTTTTTAATTTTTAAAGAAGCATTGATTTGGCTGCCTGCAATAATTAAAACACCACCCTTTACAATTTATTGATCCAGTTTTGTGCAGGGGAACAGTGGATAACGTTGTATTCTACCCGCGAGTCCTCTCCTTGAGCGGGGTGGAGAGAATGAGATTTCTGTGTCAGTGCCCGGTTGATCACGTGGTTTCGATGACGTTGGATCGGGTTGAGTTTTCTGGGCAAACAACCTACGCAATACCAGATACATGCCCCCAAACATTGTAGTTTACAAACCTCATAGCAAGATACATATGATTGCGTATAATAGCTGTAACGCGATGTTGTACTGCATTGCTTTGCGTTTTTTGTTTGTACGTTATTTCGCCATTAGGCATTTAAATTGAACGTAACCTAATACGATTTTTTCTGTAAAACACATATTGTTTGACACAAGGCAACATGTTATGATTTTCGTGTTTAAACGGAAAACATTAAACCAAGATTCTGTAAAACATTTGCTTGCAGCTTTGTTTGCAAGACTAAATAACAAACAGAAACAATATAATGCAGTAAAAGGAGATTACAAACTAAATATTTGCGGCAAATAATGCTGTACACACACAAAGTTGTAAGAAAATGCTTGTGTTCTCTGTAATGGCGACATTCGAACAAAAATACGTTTTCGTTTCGGCTATTACAGCACTTCGACCGAAACGCTTTACGAAAAATATTTTCCGGCATACGTTGTAATGATTACATACAGAAAAAAATTAGGGTTAAAGAAAATCATTCTGCACCCTTGCCCACCCCCTAAAAAACACAAAAACAAAAATTAGAGAACCGTGTTGTGTGCAAAAAGCTATGCCGGATTCTCAATTAAGGGTGGACAAAATACAAATAATTCCGTTCCTTAAAAATTGTTTAGTCTTGTACATCACTTGTCAGCGTTTCTCTTACACTTTCCACCGTCTGATAGATATGGTTGTCGACGGTGATTTTTTCTTCATGATCAGCAAAGCAATAGGGCGATTCCTCTTGGTCGTTTGCAATGCGGACACGTTGATTTGAACGGTTGTAAAACACCGAGAAGTTCTGAGGCGATGCGACGATTTCCTTTGTTGGGTTTGCGTTTTTCATTCTTGGCACAAAAAAAGCAAAGGTAAAACACGGTTCACTGGCAACTCGGGTACTTGATACAGATCCATAGTAAAATTTACAAAAGTGTAACTAACTACTGTATTGTTTTGCCGGATCTGTCTACCTGTTAAATTAAAATGTGTTGCAATTAATGAACAGGTAAAGTTACACGTTGGCACAGTTGAGGCCCGATGAGCAAGCGTAAGAAAAAACTAGCAAAATGTGGTGTCCACACAAGTTGGTGCAAATTAGTTCTGGGAGTGCTGTTACAGAGCACATCATACCGAAATACAGTTTGATGACCCTGAAACTGTTTGATTGTTTTACTGCCTGATGGAAAACAATATGGCACTGGCAACAAAAGCGATTAGTCATTCTCTGCCTGCAGAGAATCGATGGGAACTGCTGCTGCACAATGAGGTTTTTCTTATTTGCAGTCACCACTTCCGCATTTAGTAACAATATACTTACTTATCGTGCAGCAACCTGCATAGGATGCCAGAGTAAGTTAATAATAGAAATGCTGCAAACACGATCGCAATGTACGTCATCGTTGTTTCTCTATCATTGGTGGCCAATCCTGCATCACCTATGCAACACAACAGTGATCGGCAACCTTATGTATGTAGTTTGCAACTTTACAAATTATGCCAAAATGACTTAGCGTACCATTTTAATTATATCACTGCCTTATGTTTCTGTATTGGCTAATCGTTACAGAGGTCGCTTAACTTGGCTCAAAATATGCATTGGAATAAAACTCTTAAATCACCTGGCGTGCCATGAATACCGTGGTGACATTTTACAAAATTTAAAATTTTTACGTTTATAAAATCTTGGATATAACAGTAAGATATTGGTTAATAATGTCCTGGAATGTTGAAATGTAAAATTATGATGTGCTTAACGTTGGTATTAAGTCACCTAGACACGTTGTCGAAATAAAATGAAGTACAAGAGGCTTTGTTCAGCAAATTTCGTAAGGCGTAGGCAGTAAAAAATCTACCTAGTACTGTAAAATACCACTTCAAACAAGCAAAACGTGCTTGTTTTTGGTATTAATAAGAATTACAGCATGTTTTTGGTACGTTTACCTTGTTTCGTGTTGTTTGCATGCAGGTTGGTTGCACATCTTATGTAGGAGAACGTAAAAAACACAGTGTAGTTGTTAGATCTTATCTTAAGCTTTGGTTGCCACGACTTAATAGGTCGGATTTTTTTTGTTCTGTTGCACGAGTATCCTACGCCGGTCGACATGCAAGCATTAGTTGAACCGTTCAGATTTCGTCCATACAAGAAGCAAATCGGCTTGTTTTTCAGAAACGACAATGGATTCGGCGTATAAGTTTCGCCTGTAACGATCAAGTGTGCAATTAAAGCATGGCAAAACGAAATGATTTTACAGTTAAAGGTGAACCTGCTTGTTTCAGAATTAAGAACATCCCATCAACTCAGCTCTGTTTTTTTAAATACGCAAAAATCAAAACGGGTTTACACAGAATTTGTTTTATTCTCGCGCGTTTTTTAATATTTTTTAACATGTTCAGTCAATGTCTTGGTCATTCATATTACATTTAGTCTTAACCTTTATAATCGCAGTTTTTAGCACTATTTGTGCTTAGCACTAAATTACTTGCAAAATTACCGTTAGGAAGGCGTATGGTGATGTTAGAATCCGAAGTACACTTCTTAAAATGATGAAACCGTAGACTTAAAGCGCTATTTTGATGTTGCCTCCAATCAAATACGTACTTGATTTCTTTGTAGCCATTACAAGCTTTTAGATGCTCGCCAAACGGCCGAGTATCGTTTATAACGAATGCAGCAGCCAAAGACAACAGCAAGACTGTAACAAAAATTACGAAACATCTTTTATTTGCAAACTACATGATGCTAGTTTTTTAACCAGGGTACGTTTTGGTTTGAATCTCATAAATAGGTAAATGATACACGAGAACAACCATTGTAAGTCGTGCGTCCACAGAATACGTGCCTCATTGATTTAAACACAACATAACTCGCCATAAGTTTCTTAACTACAATTAAGTCATATCTTAGACATTTTAAATACTCGCCTGTTGTGAAGAGGCTCTCCCGATAGACGCGCATGTTGATTGACCAACAAAAGCAGTTCGGTAAATCACACGTAGAATTCCAACAAATGACCTGCTGTTCTGATGCACCAGCTACCGGTTGCTGACTTTTACAACACAAACCAAGTTTATTGCAAACAAACGTTTTTTGACCCAGAGAGCTTTTTCGACATACGCTAATTAGTTGTAAGTACTATAATCTTTCGAAAGCCGTACTTTCGACTGCGACGTCGTGATATTGCGTCATTTTGTTCCTGGTTGCAGCTTGTGCTATTTCTCAGGATTTCACTTCCATTGTGGCGAGAACAATGAATCCGAACATTACTCACTGAAACTTATACTTTGAGATTACACTCTGGTATGTCATTAGAATTCCATTAGTTACAAGTTTTCGGGCGTTGAAAGCGATTGTAGACAGCCTTGTTAGATGTGTTGTATAGAAGAACTGCCAACAGTTTGGGCTTGAACAAATGAGGACCGGGCACTTTAGCCTGCTGAACACTCATGTTAAATCCTTGTATTAATGACAACTTTCTGGTGCAAGCCTTTTTGACGATGGCCTTAATTATTGTCGAAACGGTTGATGAATAAAGCATGTCGCTGTTAAGAACTATTTGGGCCAGCATATCTTTGAAAAGAGTTATGAACAGATCATGTTGAGTGTTTTAATAGTAACATGAGTTTTACGAAAATGTCTTTGTAGTAGTTGGGTTTGTTTCACGGGAGTACAAGGAGAAAGCAAAGAGTACAACAGAATCTTCTCCAAATGCTACACAGGCAATTATATGCAGTAAACAAGAAAAAAATAATCTCAAAACTTTGTGGACCTATCTACATACAAAGTAGCCTCTAGTAGGCTAATACAGTCACTAAAAACTTAAGTAAATTTCCTACACTGCATTATGAGGCAACAAACACTCGTACGTATGAGTTCTATTGCTTGCCACTCGACTGGGTTCTCTAGCGTCACCTGGTGAACATGGTCTTACCACTGCACAACGTATTAACACAAGCACAAAGCTTGTAGTCGTTATTATCAATGTAGTCACGGGCATCCTCTACCAGCATGTCCAGTTTATTTTGTTCAAATCGTCAAGTTGCAGTGGCAAACATCAAAATCAGGTTTCTTTTTTGAAGCAAATTTGTATTGCGAAAATGACACTCGAAAATGTAGCAAGAAAAGAGTTGAATGTACAAAAACAGTGTGATCAATATATTCTTGTATTGCGCATGTTTTGGAGTCACGGCAAAGTGGTTGTTGGTCTGTTATATTGATTTTATAAAACAAACTATTGGTCCTTGTATATCAAGTGTTACGGAATTGTTTCGGCAGCTTTGGGAATTTGGCCAAAATACCTTTTCGGTTTTTAAACCCAATCAACTCCTTTTAGCTAATTCTGTCTTTTGCCATAACTGCCTCACTAATTCGGAAACGGCCCGAACCCTGCAATAACGGGTCAGCACTAAAGCCAAAGAGAGACCACAAGCTGGGTTCAATAATGGTCGTCTTGTTTAAGTAAAGAAAATAAAATACATAAAAACAACTCGCACTTAGACTCTCCACAAATCCCACCAAGAGCGAGACAAATCATACACGACACAACACGGTGTAACTCGCACGACGCCCAGAAAACACTGATTGCTTTTCTTGCAAACACGCCTTGCGCCCCTGATCAGGTGAATTAACCAATCACGAAACGACACCAACACGGCACATCCGGAAACGAGGCGTGAACTATCGTTAATATAAAACCGGCAACAGGGGAGGCAAAAATATAAACATAGGAAAAGCATCCAAAAAAAACAAGTGACAAAACATAAAAACAATTAAGTGAAAAGGTTAGAAATCAACAATACGAACAAAACTATAACTAATTAATGCAGGTTTATAGTTCAGGTAATCTACGTAGGGTTACCTTTAAAGTTACATACAATAAACAACATAAAATTACAACAACATAAACGTTTTAAAAGGGGTTTAAAGTCACTAAATCGGTCGGTTTTATCCGATGTNCCTGCTGAACACTCATGTTAAATCCTTGTATTAATGACAACTTTCTGGTGCAAGCCTTATTGACGATGGCCTTAATTATTGTCGAAACGGTTGATGAATAAAGCATGTCGCTGTTAAGAACTATTTGGGTCAGCATATCTTTGAAAAGAGTTATGAACAGATCATTGTTGAGTGTTTTAATAGTAACATGAGTTTTACGAAAATGGCTTTGTAGTAGTTGGGTTTGTTTCACGGGAGTACAAGGAGAATGCAAAGAGTACAACGGAATCTTCTCCAAATGCTACACAGACAATCATATGCAGTAACCAAGAAAAAAATAATCTCAAAACTTTGTACACCTTAGCCTCTAGTAGGCTAATACAGTAACTAAAAACTTAAGTAAATTTCCTACACTGCATTATGAGGCAACAAACACTCCAAGCGTGCGTATGAGTTCTATTGCTTAATTGCCACTCGACTGGGTTCTCTAGCGTCACCTGGCGAACATGGTCTTACCACTGCACAACGTATTAACACAAGCACAAAGCTTGTAGTCGTTATTATCAATGTAGTCACGGGCATCCTCTACCGGCATGTCCAGTTTATTTTGTTCAAATCGTCAAGTTGCAGTGGCAAACATCAAAATGAGGTTCTTTTTTTGGAGCAAATTTGTATTGCGTATAAAATATAAGCAGTTGACAGAAAAGCCACGTTTTTACACAGAATCTCAATTCCCAAACGTAACATGAGTGATACGATCGCAGCACAACAAGGCCAAATAAATACTCATTTTTATGTTCTTTTCCAAAACAAATGAACGAGAAATTTCGCAGGCATTTTCTATTTGTGCCGCAATGTTGTATCCTGTAAGTCAACTGACTACGTTAGTGCAGGCGAAAACAAAAATTAAATAAATACGATACACTCGAAAATGTAGCAAGAAAGAGTTGAATCAGACCACAGGGTCGCAACTCCGATCGTGACTTAGATTGCATTCTCCACTTGTTTCAGGGAAACAACAATGTACAAAAACAGTGTGATCAATATATTCTTGTATTGCACATGTTTTGGAGTCGCGGCAAAGTGGTTGTTGGTCTGTTATATTGATTTTATAAAACAAACTATTGGTCCTTGTATATCAAGTGTTACGGAATTGTTTCGGCAGCTTTGGGAATTTGGCCAAAATACCTTTTCGGTTGTTAAACCCAATCAACTCCTTTTAGCTAATTCTGTCTTTTGCCATAACTGCCTCACTAATTCGGAAACGGCCCGAACCCTGCAATAACGGGTCAGCACTAAAGCCAAAGAGAGACCACAAGCTGGGTTCAATAATGGTCGTCTTGTTTAAGTAAAAAAAATAAAATACATAAAAACAACTCGCACTTAGACTCTCCACAAATCCCACCAAGAGCGAGACAAATCATACACGACACAACACGGTGTAACTCGCACGACGCCCAGAAAACACTGATTGCTTTTCTTGCAAACACGCCTTGCGCCCCTGATCAGGTGAATTAACCAATCACGAAACGACACAAACACGGCACATCCGAAAACGAGGCGTGAACTATCGTTAATATAAAACCGGCAACAGGGGAGGCAAAAATATAAACATAGGAAAAGCATCCAAAAAAACAAGTGACAAAACATAAAAACAATTAAGTGAAAAGGTTAGAAATCAACAACACGAACAAAACTATAACTAATTAATGCAGGTTTATAGTTCAGGTAATCTACGTAGGGTTACCTTTAAAGTTACATACAATAAACAACATAAAATTACAACAACATAAACGTTTTAAAAGGGGTTTAAAGTCACTAAATCGGTCGGTTTTATCCGATGTTCAGTGGATGTATTAATTCCATTATAATAATAAACATGTTTGTAGTATTCGGTTCTCAAAGTATGCGTTGCGATGCCATGATGCGTCGTTTTATATTTAAAGACATTCCATGATTTAAGGTGTTGGCAGTATACATCTTCATTAGTTAATACAGCTAGTGCATTCGGTGCGTTTTCCAAATGCGTTGCAACAAAAACAATTCTAAAAACTATACTGTGTAATGGTCTATTGTCCTCGCTTGTGCTTGTGCAATATGCAAATACCACAGGATATCTTTAAAAAACTGAAAGTTTGCCCTTCATTAGCATAGCTATTCACGGAAGACTAAACTTAGCAATCAAGGTCAAACGTCTATAGTATAAAGAAAATCAGGAAGGACATGATGTTGCGACCCGAGCCATGCAAAGCGTTATTTCATTGAAGTATGCTCAATCGGTTCAACTTTCTATGGATTATGTGGGCTTACTTGAAATTTTATCATTTATACGTTCAGTATTCGGATTCGTGATAATACATCCACGTAAAAAGTTTAAACAAGGAAATCTTTGTCAGAAGTTTGTTTGGTGTTTTTTCAAACAACGGATCGACATTTTAAAAACCAAAAAGTCTACCGCGTATAATTTTAAGCCATAAACACCCAAACTTGTAAAAAAAATTTGCTCACCAAAATACATCAAATAACTTTCTAAACGAAATTAGTTTAGTTACTTGTCTAGAATCGTTACATTACCATATTTTTCCAGTACAAGGTCAAATGTTTTGGATTTGTCAAGCAATATTTGTTTCTATTTTACAAATATTCTTGTTCTAATCCTGCTAACGAATAGACTGGTTCAATCGTCTGAATTCCATAAATTGGGGAAGACCGCAGTGTTTTTTGTCTTAGAGCTCTTCAATACAAAACGAAATAGGTATTGAATCAGTATTTTCTGTGTATGAAAGGTATAACTTTTAGGATGAAACAAAATTAAAGCTTAAATTTACCTAAGTTCACAAAATATTACTGTTAACTCAAAACCTGGGACTTTACAATTTTGTAAATATTAGGGTCAACATATGCACGTTTGGTTTATTTACCTTATTTTTGTGATTAACAAGAAAATCACAATTAGAGAAGCCAGAAGCAACACTCCAAGAGATATTGCTGCAATTGTAGATGCCACAAGTTGCCCGGCTTCAAATGTGTTGGAAGTATTTGCTCCTGTAAGTGGTTTAAAACCACAAATATGTCCTTGTCGTTAAACAGTTTGTTACACAAAAGTTTTTTTACAGAAATCTTGATCATAATATAAAGCTTTCATAAAAACAGAGGTCCGCAAACACGTTTTGGCCACTTTAATTATTCCCAAATCTAGCGACCCTTAACTTTCGGGTGCATAATAATTTTACTTAAACAGCAATACTTAAGATACTACAACATTTTGCAACTGTAAAATCTCGCGACCCAAGTTTGTGCCGCGCTCCAATATTTGCAGACCCCTGTATTTTATTTTTTGCACGGCGGCAAGGACTTTCACTGTCATATAGACAAATTATATGTTGTTAAACAGAGTAGTTGATATCTATCAGAAGAATAAAAAATATTTTATAATAGAGCAAGTTTTGTAAAGCATCTGATTGTTTCATTCAACGTTAGAAGGTAGCGACTGCTTATGTATGGATTTTTTTACAAAATCAGAAACTAAAAGAGAATAATGGTTATCATTTTGCTTGTACTTAACACAACAATACCTTCATCTGGTGGTTTGTGGTCCGGACAATCTAGGAAAGCATAACTTATCAGCATCGTGGTGCTCTGTGAACTAGTGTTCATTCGTGGGGGCCAATCGAGACTTTCAAATATTTCAGGATGATTTTGACAATTCGTGTTAGTAATCTGCATCCCTGGCTGACACGTTTTCTTGCTTCGCTGATTTTTTTTGACATAAAAACCACACCAAGGGAGTTGGTTCAGTTTTGTGACATTTAGGTATCCTCCTTAGAAAAAATCAATACGTTACGTGAATCAAAACGAGATTTTACTACGTGGAGGGTAATAAAGTTAAACAAGTGTGATTTAACTACCATGCCTCTACAGACTAACATGAAATAAACAAAAGAGATGGAAGATGTAGTTTGTGTTATTTCTTGCTTCGAATGTTTTAAGGTATAGCCTGTGAAAATTGGCCTGCAGATCCCTCAACGCTCGCTGTAAGTAGCACCAGCACGATGTTGCCCGTATTGACGGCATAGCATGGCCCGCGACGCAACGTCTGCGGCATCGGAGGAAATTTTGTTGAGGCAAGGTGTTAAAAAGGAAGGAGAACTGGCCGGCTTATTGTAAGCATAATCTGGGTAGACATTCTTTAGCCCAATAAAAGAAAACAAAAAAACAAAAACAAATATTAGCTACCTATACTACCATGCGTCCAACAAATATAATTTTTACCGTCAGGCAAAGTTCCCTTAAGATTCCAGGGTTTGACATCAACCATTAGAAAATGAATAGAAAAAATAGCATTGCTGTTTATGTGTTTAGATCCAAACGTCCAATCGCAATGTTCGATCTCATCGTTTGGTTTTTCGTCCACGTAATAGTAGAATGACCCATATTTTGCATTTAAAGGCCCGGGACATCTAGTATCTGTCTTGTTTCCAGTACCCAATCCAATAACTGAATATGACAACGTTTGATTACCCAATCAGAAATTATCTACCACCTATGCCCGACCGTTTGTCTTTCACCCGCGATAATCTCTGGTGTATGTACCAACGGGCCGATGGTGGGCGCCCCCATAGTACTCCCTTGCATGTAAGTTAGGTTTGCCGATGGTATTTCCGAGCCTGGCCCTTACTCGAAAAAACCATACACCGCGTTTGTCCGAAGATCAATGGCGGTCTGGTGCAAATGTTTATGATAGGAAATACCAAGATACCAAGAGAAAGCATTTGCAAAACCCCCTTTTTAAAATGCACTTACCTATAACAAACACTATTGCCAATTTGAACATCTTGTTGTCATCAGAGTTGAATCAATTACATGATTAGTTTAAATTACAATTATTCTGTCACATTTTTCAATTACATTACAATTACAATTAGTATGTCCTTAAAAACATGAATTACAAATACAATTATTAGAGTAATAATTAGCCTATAAATTACAATTACGTGTCACAAATTTTTTTCCATTTCAACACACTTTTTTCTACACAACAGTACAACAATCAAGTCGATATTTCCAAAATGTAAAGCCATGCTTCCAAAATGACGCATAAAATTTGTAGCAAACGTATCTTGCAAAAAAGTACTTTAAGAAGTAATTGTAAAAAAGTTTAATTACAATTACAATTACACCAAAAATAGTAATTAAATACATTCAGCTCAATTACTAATTGTAATTGATCCAACTCTGGTTGTCATAAGCATAATCAGCACAAATCATTTAAATGCAACTGCACAGAAATAATTAAGCACTGCAATGAAGTCTGACTCTTAGTCTGTTGAATTATTATAGCATGAAAACGTTAATAAAACCTAATTAGCATATGATAAAAAAGGACGTTTTAAACTTTTTTCCAATTGTGTTCTATGTGCATGCCTAAGTAGTTTGACACGTAGGATCCATGGGCCTGTACCAAAAGTCCAAGATGGCATTTGACTTAAAAGCCTTTTCATACTAAGTGTAGAATTCAAACCCTTTCTGCCAATTCTACCTTTCAGTTTTCAACTGGTAGAATGAGTAGCCTACGGTCAGAAGTTATTTAAACAAACAAACGACAATATTAAAACAATATTTTCTGTGTATAAAAGGTAACTTATAACTTTTAGGATGAAACAAAATTAAAGCTTAAATTTACCTAAGTTCACAAAATATTACTGTTAACTCAAAACCTATGGGACTTTACAATTTTGTAAATATTAGGGTCAACATATGCACGTTTGGTTTATTTACCTTATTTTTGTGATTAACAAGAAATACACAATTAGAGAAGCCAGAAGCAACACTCCAAGAGATATTGCTGCAATTGTAGATGCCACAAGTTGCCCGGCTTCAAATGTGTTGGAAGTATTTGCTCCTGTAAGTGGTTTGAAACCACAATTATGTCCTTGTCATTAAACAGTTTGTTACACAAAAGCTTTTTTACAGAAATCTTGATCATATTAAAACAGAGGTCCGTAAATACATTTTGGCCACTTTAATTATTCCCAAAGTCTAGCGACCCTACACTTTCGGCATAATAATTTTACTTAAAAAGCAATACTTAATATACTACAACGATTGTGTCATTTTGCAGCTAAACTTTAACGCAACCAAATATGTAAAATCTCGCGACCCAAGTTTATGTCGTGCTCCAATATTTGCAGACTCCTGTATTTTACTTCTTGCATGGCGGCAAGGATTATCACTATATACTGACATTTATAACTTATATGTTGTAGTTGATATTTTATAATAGCGCAAGTTTTGTTTGTAAAGCATCTGATTGTTTCATTCAACGTTAGGAAGATGATTATGTATGTTTTTTTACAAAATCAGAAACTAAAAGAGAATAATGGTTATCATTTTGCTTGTACTCAACACAACAATACCTTCATCTGGTGGTTTGTGGTCCGGACAATCTAGGAAAGCATAACCTATCAGCATGGTGGTGCGCCGTGAACTAGTGTTCATTCGTGGGGGCCAATCGAGACTTTCCGATATTTCAGGATGATTTTTACATCTCGTGTTATTAACCTGCAACCCTGGCTGACACGTTTCCTTGGTTGTCTGATTTTTTTGACATAAAAACCACACCAAGGGGGTTTGGTCTCTTTCGTTCCTTTTGTTCTGTTGATGTCCGCTCCTTAGATCAAAACAAAATATTTCGTGGTGTTTTTAAACAGTCATTAAAGTTAACCATGTACCGACCGTTACGGTGTACAAACAAAAACACTCCGATCTAGACTCTTTAGAACCGGGTCAAATAAAATACAAAACTACTAAACACAATTAAAATATTTGAATTCATCAGAATCCAAGTCCGATACACCCACATAAAATGCAATTACCACACTACCATGCCAACAGACTAACATAAAATAAACAAAAGCTATGCAGAGTGTACAATAGCATATGAAAACAGGTCATCAGATCCCTCAACACCCGTAAGTGCCACCTTTTCATTAAGCCAATTAGTACGGCGGGAAAACTGTTTGTTGCAAGTATAATCTGCGCAAACGATTATTTGCCAAACGAGAAAAAAACAACACTGTATTAGTTACCATGCTTCGAATAATAAAACTTTTACCGTCCGGCAAAGTGCCTTTGAAGTTGTATGAATCAGATTCCACTTTTAGAAACTGAATATAAAACAGCGCTTTGCTTTTCAGGTATTTAGATCCAAACGTCCAATTGCGATGTTGGCCTTCGTTATTTTCTCTTCCCTTTACACGATAGTAAAATGATCCGTACGTTGCATTTAAAAGCCCTGGACATCCACTAATTTCCTCCTCGGTTCCAGTACCAATTCCTACAACTGAATTGCGAAAAACGTTTAATCAGCGGAAAAGGTTTGAAAAACATTTAAAAACGATCTCATCTAGAACAAAAAAGCTGACCAATTTCAACATCTTACCGCCATGAGTTTATTTGGCGCAAATTTGCAGCTGTACAGAAGCAGAACGCTTTAAAAAGATTAAGCCGGAAGCGTTTGTCAATCACAAAAAATAGATTGCGTTCAAAAGTGCACGATAACTTTTTGACCTGACGCAATCATTGAGTTTGTTAACACTCTTTATTATTTATCAAATTATGAGGAAAACAAAAAATAAAAATTCGTGACTGAAAAAAGGCAGTATGCAATTACAATGTCGGAAACTCACATTAAACTAGTGTGGTGTTCTGCAACAGAAAATCGGTTCGCTAAAAGGTTACCTCGTGGTATCGAGACTGTAAAACGTCCGCTGGGTCAAATGATATATGGGTCGCAGTCAGCAAAAATGAAACTGATGGATTATCTTACCGACTCTCAGCACCATAGAATGGATTTGAATACGAAGAGAAGGAAAAGATCATGTTGCATATAACAGTCTACAATATTTTTGTGTAAAGCAATGCTAAACTTTGCAAATCTTGCTGCAATGCAATTTGACTCAAGTTGGGCATTTAGAGTTGTACTTAACCACGTAGGAAGTTAACGTTAATTTGACATATGACCCCCATACTGATATGATGTACACGAGTCCTGTAACTAAAATGATGTAAAACATATAGTTTGAAAAAAAATATAAAATCGAAAAATCATACCTTACCGAAAACGAACAACGCTATCCGGTTTCACATCGCCTTGACACAACAGTGCCAAACAAACCGAGAAAGAAAGGCTACTCTGAGCGTACTAAGGTCACAGCGTCAATTGGTTAGAGGCAATACACAAATTCCTTGTCTGTTGTGACGGCATTCTTTTAGTTTTTAATTTGGTGTTCAGGTCAAACATTTTGTTCTGCAGTTTGCTTTACTTATAAGTATAATTTTAACATTATTATTCAGCATTACACAGATTATCTGATGAGTTTATGCGATTCCATTTACCAAGCCAAAAAATACCCTTGTTTAGAATAAAAGTAGCCTACAAATTTTTACCTCAACACAACGCGATTTTCTTTCGACAAGTTCGCATATCGTGGCTCAACATTTCTTACCGCCAACATAAATGATGTTCTGCATTTACGTCTGGGCATGTTTTTCGCCTGTACTAAGCTTGCTGTCGCTAAGGTAAAAAATACCATTTCCAAAATACTGTTAATTAACAGGTGTATTTAGAATATGCTATTTGTTTATTAACGATTCTGCAAAAAAGTGCAATAACCCGCAGATTTATTTACAAGTTAAGCACACAAGGGCGCGTGGTGTGTGTTTATTTGTTGTTTTGTCAGACCATAAACCAAGAGCAATTCTANTATATAGACACGACTATATTTTACAACAAGGAAGCGCCGCCTTTCTGATTTTTTACTGTTTATTAGGATCAGAGTGATAAATCGACTGTTTTCAAATTGATAAATTCGAGTGCGGAATTAGGAAGATCGCACAGAGTCATCAATTCTTGTGTAAATTCGGCGCTCGGGTTAACACAATTTTGGAATTGAACACAGCAATGTTTAAACAAATAAACTTTATGTTAAAAACGATTTTTTTGTTGCACAAAAAATGCTACATTACAAATTGAATACATTTTGATTTTCACAGGTCAAGAAACATTACGTTTTTGTGCTTTTTGAAACAACAATGAAAAATGATCAATATTTGTACATTCATGTGAGTTATCAGCAATACACACACGACAAAAATGCAACACACAAACCGCTGTTTGCATTAGCCGCGGTAACCGAAACGTTTGTTAATTAACTATTTGCAATTCACGTCTAATTAATAACGTTTGTCAACTTCCTTGTTGTTACCAACTAGACACAGCACACTGGCAAATGTTACTTACCACGGATGTGTTCAATATCGCAAATCGTCAACACATGGTTATCAGCTTAAATGTGCAAGTCCTCGCTTTATATTTACATAGTTGAAGTTGCAATCATTACCAGATAAAGAGCATAATTGGTATGTTGTTTTCCACTGTTTAAAATAATTCCAATTTCCGGGTAAAAAAGAACAATTGCATCAGTTAGTGTAAATTTAAAGAAACACGTTTTGTTTTGTTTATGTTGCTCCAGCGGAAACATAAATCGCATTGTTAACCATTTCCCGTTTGGTTTCGTTTACTCGGTTTTGTGCATGTAGTTGTTCACTAGTTCCGACTGCATTGTGACAGTTCGAAACTGCTCCTATTTCGCTGTATGTTGGGTCGCTGTTGTTCGACTTCCTCATTATACTTCTGTAAAAACGTTAGTTTATCAAAACTTGGTATAGGCCTTATATCACATGTTTGCGAAAAAGTTGACCTGATTTTAATGACCAGAGCTAAAATGACAATAAAAGCTATCACCAGTCCAACACCAAATGAAATTGCTAAGATTGGTAAAATGCTTGTGTTTGACATCGCTTTAGGTGTTGTTGTGTATGTCGCCCCGGTTGTAACGGTTGTTGAATCTGCATAACAATGCTAATATTTATTGCCTGACATTTGATGTTTTTGTTGTTGAACAAAAACGGTTTTGCACACTGCTTTGACCTGTAAGGTCTCATCAGTGCTGCTGGTGGCAGGGCATTGACCGTTTAAAAAAAAATTTTTTTTTCTAAATTCAAAACAGAAATCGGAACTGACATTTGTATGTAAGCTTTTTTTCAGCGTACATTAGTTTGACCAATTGATTGTGAAAAATAAATCCAGCAAAGCAGATATTTTAAGTGTATTTGTTTTAGTACATTAATGTCAGGCAACTATTTTTTATTACCTGTTGTCGTGGTTGGATATACCCTATCAGCTAGTGGGCAGCTCAAGAATGAAAAGGAGATCATGACTGTTTCAATCTTTTGTGTTGTGATACGTGGTGGCCAATCATTGCTGACGACTGTCTTGGGTTGATTTTTGCATGTGCTTGGTAGCTTGATGCCAGCCCGACATGTTGTTTCGTTGCCAAAGTGCTGCTTTACATATAACCCACACCATGATTTACTGCTTTTGTGAGCCCATCCATTTGCAGTTTGTACAGCATCACCTTCAGAGAAGCCTTAGCGATTACACCTGCCAGATTTGCTGAGTACATACATACCATTAGGTAACTCCGTCCATAATGATGTATTTTCATAGTTTTTCGTGTAAACAAACTGTACATAAAATATAACATCACTTGACAACGCCCTGCTGTTGAATATCCAACTGCATTTCTTTGACAGACTAGAGTGATATTCAATCCCAAACGAAGAAGTCACGTTAATCGGACATTTCCCCCATGCTGATCGGTTTGAAATGAAACCTAAAACTGAAAACGGCGTTAAACAGTCAAGTAATAACCAAAAACAATTCATTTCCCACCGAAATTAAACAGTGTTATCCACCTAAACATCGCATTGACTAAGCAGTGGCAAGTTGTCTACAACAAAGAACTTCACCACTTCGCAAGACATCAGGCGTCCGGACGCATTCTTTAGAAAACACTGCGTAAACTTCCTTGTTTACTGTGCTTTTGCTTCTGTTTTGCAGATAGGTCCATTATGTACTCAGCAGAACTACAGCTTGGATATGGTCGAATCGAGATTCGTTCAAGCCTCATACATCCACAAATTATTAGCCTAGCTAGTGTTTTAACTTTTTGCAACACGTAAGGCAATGCAAGAAATGTGTATGCCTTGTTCAATCTGTGTAAAATGAAGTT
>QXVZ01006521.1:0-11875 GCA_008931825.1 Phallusia fumigata
CTGAAAAATCGGGGAGTCATTAAGTCACACGCTGCGCAATCCACTCAGACTTAGTGGCTGGGAATTCTGACAAACAATCATGTCGAAAATCGTCCAGAATTAACTTTTTAGAGTGATATTTAAAGCTTCACTGAACAAGCGTCTAACTAAGGTGAAAGGAAGTTTCACAACAGTGCTGAATAGATAAAGGTAACGCGCAATATATTGGAATCTTTTATGCTGAGGAAATGATTGTACTTTTTACCATAGTGAAATATGGGAAGAAAATGTCCGAATCTCTTCGGTAAGTCATAGTCCAGTTAAAGAAATCTTTGTCCACGTAGCTAAAGTCGTGGTTGTGAAAGGGCCATGATGGTTCCAGACTCATATACACGTACATCTGATCTTGGCGCCTTCAAAATACAAAAGTTGATGGATGACAAGTCTCTAGGTCTGTGTGAGTCTCACAGAACGACAAAATTTTGTGTCAGGTAATCAAGTACATTGTTTGGACTAGTTTTTCCCACCCCCTGGTAGACCTTAGAAATTCAACAAGGAAAACCACACGTAAAACCGCTGGTTCCGGTCAAGACGTAGTTATACACAAGAGCGCTTCCATTATTCTTGCCTGTACTGCGGCTTTGTAAATCGGTTCGGTGTAAACGCACTGCTGAATCGAATCACCAATGCGTCGCTTCTGTTCATATTTGCGAAGTCGGTTGTAGTTGTGCATTTGTGTCCGAGCAAGGTCTGGATAACTGGAGGGTTGAAGAAGGGTTCAATGTATCCGTAAGTTAAGTAGATCATCGGCGGTTCCAAGGACGGAAAGTTAGCCTTGGCATTTCTGCATCAGACAATGCAAAGTTTAAACTTAAAGTTGAAGATAAACATCCAGTCTAACTTTTCCTTTAACCATGCCAAGCACAATAAAATTGCGCCCAATTGCTTCATCTAAAGCTACTTTGAAAAGGGACGATTGCGAAGAATTGTTGCTAGTCATTTCTTAGTTAAGCCGTCCAATGAAATACCAAGCTTCCCAACAAATGTTTAATGCTTACCCAGGGTGGATTATTAAGGAGAAGCGGCATCGCAGAACGTTTTACGTCCGAATTAATCGTACCGAACATAGTGTGACAGAACATGGATTTGCCAAGATTGGTCTTACTCATCACATGTAAAAATTACATGCAAACAGAAAAATTGATTGGGCTTTACATGAAGTGAGAAATTCGGATGATCGTATTTAAATTACTTATACAGGTGGAATAAAATATTATGCTTAGGCGTCTGTTGGCAGGATGTTAAACATTTAGTAAAACATTACTTAACCGCATCCTTGAGTCAGCCTTGCCTGTAGTGTTGTTGTACCGTACTGTTGGCTTTGTTTCTGGTCTGGTTGCTTTGTTTGCTTTCACTATGCGATATTTTCGTTTTTTGTCCACTGCTGCTAACTGGAAGTAAGAACTGAAGAGAAGCAACCCACATAAAACCAGCACTACTCCGATTGTCCATTTGAAGAAAAGATTCATAGTTTTCAGAAAACGTTGAAAGGATTTAAAAGTAAGAATCCTTTTGAAACACAACCAACATAGTCAACGCAAAAGTTGTTTGTTAACAAAACCACAACTTCTTTGTATGTAAGGCATATAGGTTTATGTAACTAAATGCTTAAAACTCGTAAACTGTCGAGCAGCCTGCTCCATTGCAGTTTATCTTTTCGATTCAAATGGAGTCTTTGAAATGCAATTTTTAATCTAGTTGAGACACAGCTAGGTAGCACTATTAACAAACTGCACCACAAGCTACTTTATGTTTCAAGAATTACCTGCTAAATACAGTTGCTAGTCATTTATAGACAGGAAACACCTAATACCTGTGCTAAATGGCCCTGCGACATGAGTCTGTAGAAATCGTATGAATAGCGCCTTATGCTCCATCGCCAGTTTACATTAATTACGAGTATAAAGCGCAGTCGACAACGTCAAAATAATAATTCACCTAATTTTTGCAAACCTGTTTAAAGAGTTTTATTAAAGTTTGGTATACGAAATGTTTGATCAAATGTGATCTGCTTTCAATACACCACTACTGCTATGTTCATTTTCGCAGCAGTACGCTAGGTTAATTCTATTTGCAACCAAATTTAATTGAGTGAGGCCGTATTCGACCTAGGATTTAGGATAAGGCGAGCGTGTTAATTTATTCTCATCAGTTATTGCAACCTTACGCAATCCACTATTATCCCGGGTCCACCACCCATAATTTGGTCAAGACCTGGGCAACTTACCGCTAGAACTAGAAGTAAGATGGTCACAACAAATACGGCTTCGGCTAAATACTTCAATGAAACACAAATGGACTTTGAAATAGAGTACTGTGCAGGCCTCTCTCGCTGCGTTTCATACACGCGCCCACAACGGACCAGACAGATGCCTTTTCCGTTCTCTTTCATCGAGTGTGACTTTTTTAAACCCCCACATAATTAACTGACGACCGTAATAATTAGTAACCTAGCCTTGGTTCAATTCAAGCGAACGCTGCCCGAATATCCAACGTACCTCGGTTCCTTTGGGGGGAAATAGGACACCAGGAAATCCCGATACCGAAATCATGGGAAATCAAACCTTTTCTCTGATGCTTGTCAACCCAGCAAAATGCCAGAGAAAAATCAAAACATTGCGGAAAAACTAGTCCAAGCAATGTACTTGATTACCTGACACAACATATTGTCGTTCTGTGAGACTCACACAGACCTGAGATTTGTTATCCTTCAACTCTTGTATTATGAAGGCGCCAAGGTCAGATGTCCGCGTATATGAGTCTGGAACCATCATGGCCCTTTCACAACCACGACTTTAGCTACGTGGACAAAGATTTTTTTAACTGGACTATGACTTACCGAAGAGATTCGGACATTTTCTTCCCATATTTCACTATGGTAAGAAGTACAATCATTTCCTCAGCATAAAAGATTCAAATTTATTGCGCGTTACCTTTAACTATTCAGCACCGTTGTAAAACTTTCTTTTACCTTAGTTTAACGCTAGTTCAGTCAATCTTTAAAGATCACTCTAAAAGTAAACTCGACCCCGATACAGATTTACACGATCCCTTGACAGAAATTGCTGACAACAGCACGGACGCGGCAAAAGTAAATATGTTTTCCTTTAGTATTGTTCCCTTCGGGAAAGGAGTTCGAATAAGTCCCGGCAAGAACTACGGGTTGCTTTTCCTGCGTGTTCTGCTCTTTCAGTTTGTCCGCAGCGTGGACATTAGCCTAGTTACCAGGGCAAGCATTGCGACTGCTCAGATGATGAGGGCACGCAAACCTGTGAAAATTGCTGTCAGGCCTTCTAGTGAATGACTTCTCTTTGTAAAAAAAAACTGCGGTGCTTTTATAAAATGCTGTCAAATCATGCAAAAAATGACTTTTTCAAACTCTTTGTAAATAAACTGCCGTGTCATTACAAATTGCCAAGCCTTGTAACAAAGCTTTTGATAGGTCTGTGTATTGACGTGTTTACGATCAATAAATGATTTGTTTCGCAATTTAATCTGAACCATGCTAAATTTCAAGTTTGCCCATCGCTGTCTTGGCAACAGCGAAACTATGCTTTCTCGGTAAAAATGTATGTAAACGCCAACTTACTTGTTAACGATATTTGCTAACGCTTCCCAAGTAACACGCAATAATAATGTCGTCTTTGCTCTTGTTGCCATAACAACTAATAGAAAAATCCTTTCAACCTTCAATTGTTTTCAAAATCGCCGCCCCCTAACTGTATAGAATTTTGGTAACAGGAAAACATGCGACCATTAGCTGACACAATCTGATGAATAGGGGGGTGCAAAACCTGATCAGAGTTTTAAAGTCAAGTCTGGTCAAATGACTAATGCGGTTTTCTCTTGAATATTCGCTAACTGCTGTAGTAAAAAAAAACAAGTTTATAACCTTCCTGAAAAAAGTTTTAAAGCCTGTAAAAAGCAATAGGGATGTAAGTTAGCATATAATTCCATGATACTAGGAGTAAGAGAGTAAGGTTCCAACAAATTGATTCTAATTGTTTCCAAAATTTAAGGACAAAAACAATGTTAAAATTTTGATCCGAAAATCAGTAAATCACAGAATATAAAACAGTTAAAAAAAACTGACAGCAACAAGACTTGACTTCTGTCTGGCAAATCTGAATTGTTAAGCGTTCTAAACCTTGACGATGGCGGTTCGCATGGTTATAGCGACGAGCAATGAACAAACAAATAGTTACTTAAAAACATGGAGAACCTGTCAGCTGATGTAAAAGGTACAACACCCCTCAAGAACTGGTCTACATAACGAAGAAATCAGAGGACAGAAAAGAAAACTCGGCACACGTTTTTGTTTTTTGAAAAAGTGAAAGCGGCAGCAACAATATGCAAGTTACCATTATTGTCGTTAATTTATAGTTGTCATTACCTTTAAAAAATGTTTAGTATAAAATTCACGTCATTGAAACTGTGGGTAGAACGAATCGGTTGTTCATCTGCTTCAGTGTGCTCAAGTGGTATCTGAAAAAACGTTGGAACCGCCATCGTCCCTGCGCGGCCGATGTAAAAGTACACAATGTAAGCTTGCCTCAACTAACTGCCCTGCATACAACCGCCACAGATTAGCCTAGAAAAGTAAAAGGTGAGTCTGTCGTGTTTTACAACCACCCAATAGTCATGCCCCTTATGACAAGGTGGCCGGGTCAAGCAGGAATACGGAACTGAAATAAGCTTTTAGTAAGTTTGCCTAAATCCACAAATAAACATAAAAAAGGGCTTGACCAGTAATAGGGAATCGGGGCATTACCTGGTGAATTTTAAGCNAAGCTATAAGTTAGCCTAAATCCACAAATAAACATAAAAACGGGCTTGACCAGTAATAGGGAATCGGGGCATTACCTGGTGAATTTTAAGCAGTTACAAATCAATCGCGAATATTATGGCTTTTAATATCGCATCCTTGACATCCAATTCGAAGCTCCTTCTTCGGGAAGAAAACTTTAAATTGGATGTACAACGATGGATAATACAAGCTGGTCAAAACCCGACATCAAAAACCACGACCCTAAAATTACAGTTAATATAGGCGCAGCAGACCGTTTAAAAGGGACAGTGACGTTTACAGCGTATAACTCAAAAACATCGTATCACTGTCCCTTGCCCATCGAGTCCCCCCTCGCAACGACCCAAATATTTTACGCAAGGGCAGGGCTGGAAAAAATTAACAACAGTTTGCGCCCTACCAGGGTGGCTCACGGACTGTTCGGGCTAAATGCAAAGCCGGCCCCTCGGACTTAAGGCCGTTGGAAGTAGCGGTGTCCCTACTAGGTCCCGCCTGCACCGCGGCCAATGCAATGCGGTGNGGTCCCGCCTGCACCGCGGCCAATGCAATGCGGTGGAGGCCGTGCCCAGGCCGTGTTTCTATGCGCACCTTAGTTTAGCTAAAGCCGTTTAGCAACGCGCCACACCTAGCTAGAAATCGAACTAAACTAAGTCCCTATGCGGCGCGCGAATCCCAAACGTACCCCACCTATGTTACCTCACCTAACTCTTAGTTAATGAGTACCACCGTAATTCTAGCCCTAGCGCCAAATAGCTTCCAGTGGTAGCACTCCTACCGACTTGGGCCTTTACTTATTCCTCCGTTGTCTTTTTTTAGTCAAGAAAGGGATAAGTCCAGGTCACTCACCCTACCCTAGCGCCAGTTAGCCTAAGTTAGGCCTAACAGTTCCGCAATCCCGGTTGACCCACGACAGACTCCTATGTTACCTAACTAAAAAATGTTTGAAGTTGAGGAATGTTGGTCGATGGACGACGAAGAAGGAATGAAAGTGAATGAGATCATAGAGCAAGACAATCTGTACACAAACATACATGATATTACAAGAATTGCGTTTTGAAAGAGATAAAGTAATTGTAAACAATAACATTGCTTGCCAAGCTAACCAAGCCTATACTTCTTCATGAAATGCGAGCGGGGCGTTTTCTACAATAAACGCTAATTGGAAAAAAATCACCGTTTGTTACGTCACAAAAAAACCACTACAGCGTGGGCAGTGGAAGTTAAAATGTTTGGCTGCTGGTTTTATGAGTTTATGTCCAGTTAAGTTTGTTTAGCAATCTCAACATATATTTAAACAATAAACAAGTGGAACTAATTATACCTGCACTTGGCGGCGGATTGAAGATTCATAACTTCTGGTGGTGTCAAGTTGACATGAATGAACACTGCAAAAATTATTCAAACATTCAGACAAAGTGAAGTTTTTTGAACACTAGTTAAATACTTAATTCCATTTAACTAAAAAATAAGTAGAACATATAGTTTCCAAGCTACAAAACCTACTAAGTATATTGTGAACAGCCAATGTATAACAAAAGGTACAGTCACATTATATTGTTGTGTTCCCACTGTGTTGAGCTACAATAAAGGGCATAAAAACTTGTTTGGTATTTTATCATGTCTCGAAAACACACTTTCAATTAATGTTTGGATCTGATAATCACATGAAATATTGGAACTACTATTCGAAGTTTTCTCACATACATTTCGATTTTTGAAGGACTTTATCACTACCTTGTTGTATGTTACACCATATTTGTTTTGGTGTTTTGCGAGTCCCAGTTTAGAAAATGAACTACCTGTGGACAGATAATGTTATTTTAAATCGCAACCAAGGACAAGGACAAATAGAGCAAAAAAAAGTAATGTTCTTTGAAATATAGGACGGTTTGTACCCAATAGTATATGAGAAAACAACTCAAATTTACCTTGTAGCTCCGCCAGCCTTCTACTTCCGCACGCCACCAACTACACTGAGCAAATGACTTTGCAACGGAAGGAATGACTTTGACACGGAAGAAGCGAGATCGCTGATTGGTTGTGACGTCAGTAAACTTGCTCAAGCATGTCAAATTGTGATGTGGTGCAATTTTTAGATTTTTTTCTTTTTAAAGGTTTATTATCTTTGTTGGTCATTTACAATAATTACAAATCTGGTGCCGACCAGATGTTATATTGCTGGGACTAATTAGCACATCGACGATTTAAAATTATAAAAGGCGTGTGCCAATAAATAAAAACTTGTTGGTAAAAATTATTAATTTGCATGCATAATTTGTCTTGACAGGCCCTTTCTATTTGGGTTATTGTTCTACTGGCTTACATTTTTAATGTCTCCTATACATTGCCAGTGACCGTTTATTTAACTTTGTTGTCTCGTCTCTTTATATTTGTCGATGTCTTTATTTTGACCATCACAATTCAGTGACACTGTATGGCGTCTTCCTTTCTCGGCCTATTGCATTTATTGGCATAGTGCTACTTATACTTTTTAAGTGAATTTGTCTTCCATTTTGTTATTGTTTTAGTGTTGCTTACAAACCTTAACCAACCAATTCTGGTTTATAATCTACCAATGTAGTTGCAGACACGACAAACACAATGGATAGAAGGAAAAACAGAAGGAAACGAGAAGAACGGCCCTGTGACATGCACTGGCAATCAAATTCAACTTACAAGAGTTTGGCCCCGAAGCTTAAGTTTTAACAACAAAACGAAAAAGGCATCACAAAACTGGATTGTGCAAATGAGCAAAGTAGCGATATAAAGACACAATGCAAAAAGGAGAAGGTAAATAAATAAATATTGCACGTGTTCGGATTGAATCAGGCTTCGGCGGTCACGTGGTTCACCACCTTGGCGACGAAATCTGTTTAGTTTCTCCGCCTCCCATACTTTGTCTATAAGCAACAGCTGCATCTGCCATCTCGCCTTTCTGGTATCTGAAATAGAAAAGTAAATCAGTCGGCAATACTTCAGCTAGTGAAACTCAATCGTTAGCTCAAATGAAAGTCATCAACTTTGAATAAATCGAAGAAAAAATGAACCAAACTATGACAGGTAGCTCGACGATAAAGTGATAAACTCATTAGAAGTATAGTACATTTAAGCCACAAAGTTTTACCCAGCCAGGATAAGAATGAAACAAACCAACAATAATGTCAAATCAATCAAAAAAATCCAATAGCCACTTTTCTCGTCAATAAATTTTAACGCTTAAAATTTGGTTTATTAAGTTTACTTTCCCGTTAAAAAGTTGATTCAGAGAAATCGTTATTTTTATTTGGCACATTGTAAAAACTTAATGTGTAGATGGTTTACTTATAATATTGTGTTGTTTAGGCAAAAAACGGACATCATTGCAACGTTTTGACTTGCTTCCTAATCAAAGTTTTCTTTTCAGAACGTAACAAACACGAAATGTAACCACTTACAGAAGTACGGCAATGTTCCTTAGTGTTTGATAAACTTGTGGGCATTTGCTCCCGAGGTTCTTGCGATAAATTGCGAGCGCATTCTCATACAGAGGAAGGGCGCAGTCAAGTTCTTCCAGCTGACACTGCGCCACCGCCAAATTGATCTGTTAATGTAATGTTGGGAGTTTAACAACATAAAACACGAACTTGAAGTGCTTAATTAAAAAACGCTGCTTTGTATGATGTTGTCGGTTTTGTTTCTCGCACATGTGTACGACGCACGGTATTAGTCTTCCTGTAAGTTTGGGTTCAGTTTGCAGTTTTAGTGAAGTGTAAAAAGTGAGAGAAAAGTGAAAACATAGTTACAACACGGCAGGAGAGATTATTTCATTATCACCGAAGTTCAGAACCTGACTACCATTCTACAAGCACAACACAATACTCGCCATTGCATTTGCCGCGGGAACACTGTCGGATCCGGTTCGTCGTTGAGTGAGGTCCAGTATTGATTTGTACGTTTCAGTTGATTTCGGATATTCTTTCGCCTTCTTGTACAGGAACGCGAGATATTTCATCGTCGCAACAATACTGGCGTCGTCGTCCGTCATTACTTCAGTTCTAAACCAAGTGTGTTATAAAATGGAAAAACTTTTTTGCCCCGAATAAGATGTGTACATTAATTTGTTGGTATTGGCCAACCAAAAGGCTGCTATAAGTCATTTGACTTATAGGTAAATTGCAAGTTAAGTAGGGTTTATTTCACGCCCAAGTACACTAAAGCAATCACAAACCCGGAAATACTTGGGCAACGGTAAAATATAAAACGCAAAAAGTTTAGGACACAATTGGTGGATCGAGGTTGAACGCGCTGCTGCTACAACGTCACTATGTGACGTTATGTGACCGGGGCTCATAATAGACGCATTGCGAGACTTCAAAGAAAGTCTTTGACATTTCCAAATTTTAAGATGCTTTTCTAACCGATTAATCAGTTGAGAAAACCGTTACCGACCTGATTTTTAAGGCGGTTTCCATGCACTGCGCTGCCTTCTTGTATTGCTTCTTCTCGTTGTAAACCGCCGCGAGGTTGTGATAACTCTGTGCTACGTCACCATGGGAAATCCCCACCAACTTTTCCCGAGTTTTTAGCGATCGCTTGAAGAAGGATTCCGCGTTGCTGAGAAAAATATTTCATGTGTAAAAACTCTGTTTGAGATAGAGCTAGAAGTAATTTGCGAATTGCAACATGCGGGTAAACCAACCATGAATGGTCAAAAGCAGGCTCCTAATAGGTTTTAAAGCCACGGCAATAAATCTACTGTGACGTTGCACAATTATTTCTGTGATCAGGAAAATAGAATATTTTTCCAAGACGCTTCACAAGCCGCCGAAACCCACAGACTAGTACAGCTAACTAGTTTAAACGCTTACTCTAGATTATTTTGCATTTGATAAAGAACTCCAAGATCGTTAAGCGCTTGCGCAGTTTCCAAAGTCTCATCTCCAAGTGTCAATTCTTCGAGACGGACAGCTCTCTTCAACAAGCGTTTCAAATTGCTCTGGAAATAAGTTGCAAAACCTTGTTGAAAAACACATAGAGGCAGCCACGAAAAATAGCATTGTGTTAGGAGCACAAAAATTGAATGAATCGATTTAAAAACCAAAAATTAGACACGTGAGCTGCAGACAGTGCACACTGTTTCAACATGTAAGGTCTCATCAGTGCAGCTGGTGACAGGACATAGGCCGTTTAGGCTAGTCTAGCCAAATTACGACACTCCAGTTTGTTGTGAGTAACAGGCGGAAAAGCCATGCCTCACGTCATATGTTCGATGTCAAAACTGGGCGTAAACTACAGACAAACAGGTTCCACAATGGCCAAGCAACTGCTGGAAACCAAACACTTCATCAATATGAAAGCAAACAGTCAATTAGACTGTCTACAACTTTTTTTGATACGTTTAAAGTGTGAAGTAGTGTCTGTAAACATATAACCGGACGAGTATTGATTTCTTAAAGTTGGACGCATAAAGCGTAGCAGTTTCCAACTCTTCAGACAGTCCAATTTTTAGCTTAATTTTACCTAAGCATTAAATAAGAGTAACTAACCGATCCCATGGAACCGTTCTTCCGCATAATTGAAACCATCCTCTGTTGCATTCCATCAGCTACTTCGTGTCTTCCAGTCTTGCGCGCAGTTCGAACCAGAGCTGATAATTCCTGCGCAACTCTCAGATGATCTCGTCCAACTGCGCACTCAACCAGTTCCAACGCTTGCCTGAGTGTTAGGTAACATTGGGGTTTTTACAAAGACCAGTAAGCATTTAAGACTAAACATACACAGTATGGTACAAGTTGAAAGCCTAGGTTTTAGGGACGGACGCTTTATTATCTAAAGAGTTTTCCACAACTACAGCATACCCGACCAGATCAAAAATCCCTTTTGCATGACGACCACTAAAAGTTGACTCAATTTAACTTTCAATCAATTACAGTTCATCAACGCTTTGTTTATGTCACAATCACGTCAATTTTTATTGCTATTTGCGATGTCACAAAGGACATTAAATGTGATATAGCATCGACTTAGAGAGACTGAACGTTTCGCGGTTCATGGACCCCTAGGGGACCGCGGACCCCACTTTGAGAATCGCTGCTTGAAATAAACTGACAACCCACCGCCCACAATGACAAAGATTTTTCACGTCGATACAATTTTCTTCAAATGCCAAATTGAATGAGAACCATATACGGTTCTTTTCATACACGTTTTCCACATTTCGGTTTGTTACAGTGGAGATGTTTGCTTGTATCTCACCTGTACAGAGGTTGGGCATGAGAGTGTTTCCCCCATTGACTGTAAACTGATGCGAGATGATGGAGAGAATCGGCGACCGCAGGATGGTCCGGATCAAGAATGTTTTCAAGGATTTCCAACGACTTCTGAAGAGCGGCAACAGCCTGAAATAGGAAATAAATATGTTTGCATTGAAATTGTGTTTTAAACTTCATAAATGTCAAGGAAAGTTTTGTTTAAATGGCAAGATACTCTATTACAACAATTTTCTGAAAGGGCTTTATTGCGTTTACCTGACCAATCAAAAAAGATTTTTTTCAAATAAGGTTTTTCATGCATTGACATATTTTAATATTTTCATGGTGCTTTACAGCAACAATGAATTAAAACCTAATAGCTCAATCACAAAATTTTAGAATCACCGAGGCATTTTATTTATTTGTTTGTTTCCTTTTCATACTCGAAAGGTGGAACAACGCCTGAATACGTTACGTTCGTTACCAGTCCACTGTCGAGCTACCTGTCTCATTGCAATTCGTTTGGATCATTTTTATTTGATTGTTTAAAGTTTTTAATTACAATTTTATGGTCAACCCATCGGGTTCCACTGGGTTGCAGCAATGCCGTTCAAGTTCTTGCTCAGGGAAACACAAGCGACTGTGACAGGATTAGAACCCTCAACCTTGCGAGCATAAGGCTGTCGCGCTGACCTTTCCTGAAATGGATTCTATTCACAGACACAAACGACAAACCTCTTCCATAAGACCAAGATCTTTGAGGAACCTTCCGAGCGACTGATACATGTGCGCTACGTCA